>OX376700.1:26913940-27201338 GCA_947389925.1 Coelopa pilipes | reverse complement strand
AATGAAAACTTTCTTCTCTCTCTTTCTTTCACTCGATGTGCTTCATGGAGTTTATGCAAATCTGTTGTTGTTGTTGTGTTCTTTGTAACAGCCAGCGAATTTTAATGGCATCGAGCATTCCTTTGTCCTTGTCGCTGTCTCCGTTTCCGTTCCGTTCCGAAATTGAGTCCTTTCTTCTTATGATCACTTATTAATCGGCTAAATTGAACTTACTTAATATTATACACGAGCCAGGAATGGTTTCATCTCTGGTTATTTTCGTCCTGTTGGAGTTGTCTAAAGTTTCCTCAATTTGGTTAATGCTGGATGCGTTTTTTCTTGTTTGCTCTCTTCTCATCTTCTCATGCTCTGCGCCACAACACCAATCCTTGAAGCCTTTAAAGACGCCCTCGCCTGACGAACCCCGCCCGCACCGCTCGCTCCAAGGCCCGCGGCGAGGCCCGCCAACATCAACAGCCCGATTCCCGCGCATTAGTCCTGCTGCCGGCACATTCAAAATAAATTTCCCCACGCTCGCCGGGACGCGGCCGAGTCCTGCGAAGGTCCCGGCCGATTGCGAACTGCGCCGAGGTGCACAGCGATTGCAGGTGTGTTTTGGCTCCCGGCCAGGGCGGGCCGGGGGTGGCCGGGGCTGGCTCGGCCAATGCCTCGGGCTGGCAGCCAAGGAGCAGCGTCTTCCGGAAGTCCTCGGCGGCGGGGTCGGTGCCGGCGTTTGTCTGCCTCGCTTGTCTTTGGGTCGTGTTCGAGCCCGGCCCTCCGTCCGACTGCGCGCTCGTCTGCGAGTCCGCCAAGGAGTCTCTCTGCCTCTGGCCTGTCCGTCCGGCGCCTGGCTGTGTGTGCGAGGGCCCATTGTTGTCCATGAGCACTCGCTAGCTTTGTCTGCCGCCGCCCGGCGTCTTGGCCGGGGATCGGATCGGCGCGAAGGCGTCTGCCGTGAAATATGCACTTGCGGTTGCTCCAGGTGGCTCCCGCCGCCTGCTCAAAGCACCGCCGCGGGGGGCAGGGACGAGGGCGATTCTATTTAAATTCCTTGGACCGAAGTCAAAAAGGAAAATTACGTGCCTTCGCCGGCGCCCGACTCCTCGCAGGGCGTCGCCGCAGCCCCGATCGAGAAAATCAATTAAACGAGAGCCTCGCAGCGCCCGGCTTTAAAGGCCGGCTCAACCGACCGACCGACGTTGGCTTCGAGTTTCGCCTTAAAGCCCGCAGATGTCCCGGCCATCGCTCGCTCAACAGGCCAAGAATCCAGACAGACGGACGAACGGCCGAGAGCTGCCGGGACGCCCCTTGGCATAGATATCCTGGCCATGTATCGGGACTACATGTGCCCCGGCCCTTCTCCGGCCTCTCCGGCCCCGAGCGCAAATCCTGCAGAATCCACAGCAGACTTTCGATTTCCGGCATCGTCCTCGCCGCCGTCCTCCTCTGCCGGCCCTGTCGGTTTCGCTCGCACACGTCCTCGATTACCATAACGCAATCATCTCGAAGACGTCTCGGCGGCGGCTCGAGGAGGGCGGGCTCCATGTGTCGTGTCCTGTTGTGTTGCACCGTGCAGCGTTGCCGGAGGATGCGAGCGGCGGCTGCAGCGGCGGCGGCATTAAAGTAGCTTAGCCTGCTCGAGATCCTTTTATGAAGCTGTTATCCTTTTATGCGCTCGTGCACTTGCATGTCCTTGGGCCGTGGAGGCAGCTCCATAAACTAACCAATAAACATATTTATTGCACTTGTGTGTGTGGCGCTGGGTGTGCCGCCGTCGTCGTCGCCGCCTCCGTCGCCCTCTGGTTTCCTCCCCCTGGTGCTGGTCCGTCTGTCCGCCATTGTGATCGCCCTCTCTCGCTCGCGCACCCGGGCTGTCTCGGTTTCGGTTGTGCCTCGGCGAGTCCTTTGCCTTGGGAAGTCCTCGTCGAGCTCAAGTGCTGCTCAGCCGGTCCTCGGGGGGCGCGAAAATTCACTCGAATCGCAGGACGGAGGATTTCAGCAGTTTCGCAAGTTTGTCGTTACTTCAAGAAATCTGCAAATCCACGAGAACGTCCTTGGAGGAGCCTCCGAAACCGAAACCGAATCTGAGTCTGAATCACTTCAGAACTGTTCCGAGTTTGTTTCCTACGAGGGAAATTTCTATTCATGGAAATCGTGAAAATTAGAAACTCTGCTTCAATCCTCAGGCAGGACTTAGTGCGAGGACGGAAGAGGTCGGTCAGGGGATCACGAGTGCCTGCTGGATCAGGCCAGGGGACGGGAAAAGTGAAGCCGGCCAATGCCTCGGATGCCCGGCTCCGTGATCGACGTGGAGGTCGACGTATCAAACCTAGGCGGAAAGGACGCAATCAGGGGACCCCGCAGATCTGCAACGGGAAGACAGCGGAGCGACATACAAATAAATGGATTTCCTCCTTCCGCACATGCACATTTTCTTGCCACTCAATATCCTGCTCGGTCCTCGCTGATGGCATCGGGATGACGACGATGACGACGACGACGCTGATGACGAGGGGCTGACGAGGGCAGGATGTGGGTGGGAGCCGAGGACGAGGACGGGGACGATGGGTTCATATCTTGTTTATTGTTTTTCGTTATTGAATATTTGAGAACTTCATAATATTTGGAATAAACTGCTTTGCCGACGACGACGACAACGACGGCGCTGCTTTATCGCCTGTTTACGACCGCCTCGAGATGTGGGCGAGGAAATGCGACCGAGGAGCTGGACGAGGACGAAGGGCTGCCTGTGTACGTGTTGGTGAATGACGTCTTATTGTCTCTGTCATTACGCTTGTTATGGCTGTTATCGACGATGTTCTGCAACAAAGGATTAGTTTTAAGCACTCTCCGAGCGACGAAGACTCTGCACGCCAGCCACGTCTCCGTCTCGTTCTCCCGCCCTCTCCAAATGAGAACAGAAAAATCCTTTCTCTCTCCCTCTCTCTGCTCCCAGTTGCTCCGAATAATCTGGCAATACCGGCGCTGGCCATACGTTCCTCCCTCTCGCGCCCACTTTCCCTTTCTCACTGGCGACAACTTTCCTCCAGCTGTTGCGATTGCCGGCCTTCTCTCCCTCTTCTTCTCCGTCGTCCAGCTCACCCTTGTTGTTTTTGTTGTTGTTGTTGTTGTTGTGCTGTTGTCAATCGGTTGTGCTGCAAGCGGTTTCAATTGGTCTCGTCCCGCTTCGATTTCGCCTGCAATGCGGTCCACTGAGCTGAAAGTTTTCCCATTTAACGTAAGCCTCTTTAACAATTCCAGAACCCGAAAATAATTTCGCCTTCACGGCACCTCCTCCACTCGATACCTGCACCTGTCTCTCTCACTCTCTCTCTCTCTCTCTCTGCGCCTCGTCCACCGGGGACCAGAAGAAGTCCTTTGTTCGCGGGGCTCGTGCAGGCCGAGTCCTTTTTCTAAGCTTATGTTGCGACCAATATTAATTATGAAATCCCATCGGATCGCCTCTGAATGGAGCTCCGAGCTCGAGTGGAGGACGAGCGACCCTTCGGACTCGGACCGACAGGTGGTTCCGGGAAGCCGTTCACGGCAGGCGAAGCGACGATTCCCAAAACCCAACAGCCAGGCGCCCTTACATCGGGAACATCGGAAGTTCCCCTCAGCTTGTCGGGGCCAAGAATAAAGGTAGAAAAACCGTGGCAATTCCCAGTCGAGGTGGAAAAACCGACGAGTCCTGGTGATTGCAACCCGTGGCCATTTCGCCAAATTATGACAAATGCTGTGATGCTTTTGATTTATGGACCACTTTACGCCGCCGCCCACGACCACCCACCGCGGCGTTCCGATGGGACGCGCGATGCCCCTGGTGGCGTCAGGCGATGGTCGCGAGCAGTCGGCAGTCGGCAGTCGACCCGGAGCCCAGAGTGGCCGCCAGCGGCGGGCCCAAATGAGTCGTAGAAACCGCGGCTCAAATCAAGCGTTCGCGCGGACCTCGCCGCGTTCTAAAGAAGTCCATGGACGAGGCACCGAATCGGAGGTGGGGCCGGCAAATGCTGCACTCAAATCATGAAGAGTTGCGGCTTTAAGTTGACGGCCCTCCTCACGAGCTCCTTGGACTTTAAATGTCCTTCAGCCGCAGCCGCAGCCCGTGTCGCCATCAGGCTAATATGGTAAATGTGAGTGCGAGTCCGGTCGCCGCGCGAAAGTCGGACATTGAGCCTGGCCCGCCCGACCGCCCGGCCGCCGCGCAAGCCGGCAGAAATTAACTTTTACTGCCTTAACGAGCGTGTCAGATTGTGCGGATGCGGACCCTTTTACTCGGCCCTCAGCCCCCAACGACAGCAACGGCTGAGGCGTCCTTTGACACACGTCTCCGACGCGGGGCGGGGCGTCCACCGGGCCCCGGATTCCCCGGCCGGGCGTCTCCGGTTGAAGCCGAGGTGTTCCACGGTCCCGAGCCGAGGACCCGAGTTCGGCCGCCGTCCTGACGAATCCTGCTGGAGCTACTGCGCCGTTGTTGCTGTTGCCATGACTTTTGTTGTTGTCCGCACGACCGTTGTTGTTGCTGCTTAAATGGTTGCTGTTGTTGTTGTACTTGTTGTTGCCAGATCAGGACGATGATGCGTGGCGTGGTCAGCGCGAGCGACGAATTTAAATCCAGTCGTTTTGTCACGACTCTCGGTGTTTTTGCTTATGCACCGCCGTCGGTGCTGCTGCCTCTGCTGTTATCGTCGCCGTTGTCGTTGTCGTTCCGTTGCCGTTGCCGTCGTTGTTGTTGTGTTCATTGGCAGCAGTGTCGTTTTCGTTGCCTTTGCTGTTGTGTTGTTGCTTTGCTGTTGTTGTGGTCATTCATCAGCACGAATCCTTGAATAATTAAAGCAGTTTCTGATTACCATCGCCGGTCCATCGTCCTCGCCACGGTCGAGTCCGGCCCGCGCTCCTTCGTCCTTCTCCTCCTCTTCCTCCTCGTCGTCCTCGTGGTTGTCGCCTCTAATTAAACGAGGTGGAGCGCAGGACGACACGCCGGACTCCGGCAGGATGCAGCGGCGACAACGGCGTGGGTTCGCGTGGTTTCCGCCCGATACCATTGTTGTTTTTCTTCCTGCTGCTGTAGCCATCGATGTTGCGCTGCTGTTGTTGCTGGGGCTGTGGTAATGCGAACTGATTTTGATGTCGCTTCCGTCGCTCCCCGGCGGTGGCCTCGTCGCCGCTTTGTTGCTGTTGTTTCCACGGCACAGGTGCTGCCGGCACTTGAGTCCCCGCAATGCGAGTCAAAAATTCAGCAGCCAACCCTGGATCACCGCGCCGCAGGACGCGATGGACGTGGACGTGACGAGATGCAGCTCGAAAATCCGAACCTAATCCGAATAAATGATCCAACCGGAGGCCGCCCCACGACGTGTCCCCGGGTCTCTTGGCGGCACCGGAACCGGCACCGTCGTCCGGCAGCCGCCATCGGCACTTGAAGGACCTTCGCACATCCCGGCGGGGAGGTCGCCCCACACCCGTTCTAGCCGTGGTCTTTGTCGGCGCTTTCTCGCCGACGTCGCGTGGCAAACGAACGGCGACCCGGGTCGAGGGTCAAACGGGAAACTTTGCATCACAAAAGGCACACCGGTAGTGCTTGGCGGCGGCGAGCAGGGGAGTGGGGAGAGGGGAGGGGGGGAACCTGTCCACGGTTGACCAGACAGAGGGGCGAGGGCGGGCGAGGACGGAGGTGTCAAGTGGCTTAAAACGAGTTCTTTCAGCACCGCTTACAGCGGTTAACGCGAGTCAACATCGCAACCGCCGCCACGGGCAACAACAACAACAACCCTGACAGTGAGATGGTGGGGGGGGGGGGGGAGAGAGAGAAATAAAAACGACGACGGACGACGACGCACGGAGCCTCTGGAATCAGGACATCAGGTGCGAGCCCCGGACACAGGCGGCGCCCGAGCGAGGTGGAAATCGCCTTGTTTGCTAATTGGAATTTGGCCGGTGTTGGAGGGGCGCGCGGGGCGGGGCGAGGCCGCCCCTCGACGCGGCCGACCTTCGTTAATCCCGATGGAAAATCCTTTGCCGCAAATGAATTCGACACCGAGCGGCGCCCGGGGATTCGCCGCAGAGGGCGTGTTGAGTCAGAGGGCGTTGGGCGTGGGCCACTGCGGGCAGGTAATGAAAAAATGCAAATGAGGCTTTCATTCATTGCGCTCGCTTAGACCTGTGTGGTATGTCGGAAATATGTTAATTTCTTGTTTTTTTTTCGCTCGGTGTTTTTCAACAAATTAAGTGAAAACTCATCTGGCGAAATGAATGTGGGAAAGTTGGCGGCTCTGGGCCGCGTTCGCCGAGTGGACCCGCGTCAGGTCGCAGCGAAATTTGCATAACCGGCTCGTGCTCGGGTCGACTGAAAGTGTTTCGGGAAGATTTCCGGGCTTCCGCTTCCGCTGCGACGGAGGCGCATCCGGTGACCAGGGCGGCCGCCACACAACGCCACGGCGAACCCACCGTGGGCCGCAAATGACCACAAAAATCTTGAGTGCGAACTTTATTGCCGCGCAGATTTAATTAATTCGCTTTTAATTCAATTTAAATGATTACGTCCATCCCCACTTCGAGCCCATGAGCGCGGGTTTCCGGTGTCGACCCCTGTTTGGCTCCTCCTCCTTCGCACTTTATTTCATTGCGCATTTCATTGGCCCCTTCCCTTGGCCCCTTCCTGCCTGCCTGCCTCCTGGCCCGATCCCATTCCGGGGATTACCAAATAATTTGCATTTTAAGAGCCATCTCGCCCGACCCCGGTGCCCTCGCATTAGTCGGCGGTCCTCGCGGTCCTGCGGCGCTCCATATGTTCCCGCCGCTCCTCCATTGTTGTGTTATTTCTTCGCCGGTTGTCTCCATTAGACCGAGGCCGTAATTCATTTGTCCACAGTTGAATGCATCGTATTTCAGAGTTAATTTGCCCAGAGAAATCCATCCGCTGCCTCGGCGGGGGGAGCAGGAGGAGGAGGAGGAGGAGCGCCGAGGTGAGGCGAGATGTGATCCTGGAGCCAGTCAAGTGCCTAAGATAATGTGGGAATATAATTCATTTTTAATGACACTGAACAGAAGGCCATTAAGAGATGATTCTTGGGCTGCCGGGGATCGGAAACTCCACTCGGAGTCCTTCGAGTTGGAGAATTAAAACTTCAAAAGCAGGCCGTTCCCCGAGTCCTGGGCATTCGCTGCGGTCGCTGCCGAAGTCCGTCTTCAGAGGACCTCAAACTAAGAAAAACGATTCCGTACCCAAGACCATCGGAGCCGGCAGAAATCAATGTTCGCCCCAACAATAACAACAATGCTGGATTAATTCCCTAATAGGATTCATAAAACGGATAACACGATGTAAATAACTGGGAACCGGGTCGATTGGAAATCCCGGCACGTCCGCCTTCAATTTACTTGTTGAACTTGGAGCCTCCAGCCGGGGAAGCGACACGGAAGGGACGTGGCGAAAGGGAGAAAAAGTCCTGACCGAGGAGGGGAGAAACAGAGAGATGAAATCGTGTTTGCAGTCATTGTGGCGAGATGGGATTATTAAATGGTCGCCGGATCCTCGACAGGCCACCGGTGAGGGAGAAGGAGAACGAGAAAGAGAGGGAAGAGCGAACAAAGGCCGAGCAGCAGCGGCTGCCACGGACTTTCGGTGCCTTCCAGGACTCTCGTGTCGGTTCCTTGAGAAATTTTAGATTTTATTGAATTCCTCCCGCACACTCGTCCATGTGTAGCCACGGTAGTGACTTCCATCTGCCTGTCTTCCGGGTTCCGCTGTCTGTCTGCCCCCCGGCTGACTGCTTGTCTGGCTCCCTGGCGGTCTGTCTGTCTGTCTGTCTGAGTGTCTTGAGGTTCGTGCGCCGTCCGCACGTGTTTCGCTCGGTCGATTATTGGATTGCGGTGTCGTTGGTATCGCAATTTTCCACATTTGTTGTCCACTTGTTGTTCCCGCCGCCCCGCCGCCCTGCCCGGGGCCCCCGAGCATCAGCTCTGGCTGTCGAAAAGCGAAAGCCGGTGGCGGAACCGTGGGCATCACGTAGTTCGCCCTCTGACAGCTCCGCCCTGCTCTCTGACAGTTGGCCCGGCAGACATTCCATTTTATTTCCTTGCTCCCGCCTGCTGAGCTCAGCACCGAGTTTTGATATTTTCATTTATTAGTGCCTCGCATTAGGAATATTAAATGTTATTCTCTCGCTTCTGTCCTTCCGCCCTCGCCAACTGTCCGAGGTCGCCCAACTCCCATCGCCCACCGGCATCGAGTGACGGGGTGCGGGTCGGGATTCTCTGCAGATCTCGGCGGCTGCCACGCCCACGCCTACGCCCACAACTACGACAATTACTTTGCCACCTCGTATTCGGTTTCTCCCTCCCCTCATTCGCTCGCTCCCTCTCGCTCCCGCTAAGTCGATCTCGGTGGCGCCGCGATTCCTCATCGTAAATTAAGCTAGTCGATGATTTAATTAAAATCGGCTAAATGCGAAAATCAAACAAATGCCGTCGATCGGAAATCGCTTCAGCAAAACAAATCAAGCCCAAACTCCCACACACATGCACACACACACACAAACACACACAAACACACACACACACAGAGTCTCGCAATCGCGTGGAATGCATTAATTAAATTGTTTATTTTCGTGGGCAGGATTGCGAAAACACGCCATTTGTTTAAGCGAGTGTTTAATTGTGTTGCCGCCGCTGTTGTTGCTATTGTTGTTGTTGTTGTTGTTGTTCATATTGTTTCCCCCCTTCTCCTTCTCTTAGTTGCTGTTGCATGCTGTTTTGGGCGGTTGACTGTTGGTGTTTTCGGTTCGCGTTGTTTTTAGTGTTTCTTTTTTGGTGTTGGTGGGGCCTCGACCACATCAAAGCGCGAGTTTCTTTCTAGCGAAGTATTTTTCGGCCCCGATTTAATTGAATTTCATCGGGAAATCTTCGCCACTTCCGTTTTTGTTGCCCTCTTTGGGGCTGGAGAAATTTAAGGAATTTTCCCTGCAATCGGTTGAAGAATTCGCCAACTTTTAGGACGACTTTCCGCCGAATCCTGCAAATGCATTTCCCGCCGAAGTGAAATGAAATGAACTGGAATGAAACGAAATAGTGCATCGTGCTGCGAGGACTTAATGAATACCGCTTTTGCACCGGGCGCAAAAAATAACAACGAGCTCGATTTGGCGGATTAACATCCGAAAATCCCGTCTAAGCCTGGACGAAGTCCGGCCCTCTCCGGCTCCGCAATCACCACCATCCTCCCTGTCCCCGTCCCTGTCCCCGTCTTCTGTCTGTCAGCGTCCAGCGACCCAGACGCGACCCGCCCGGCTGATCCGGTCCTGCGGTTGTTCGTCATTTGGTATCAATGTGTGTTTTTCCAACCTCCGCTCTTGCCGTAGTGTAGCTGTTATTGTTATGTTGGTGTTGATGTTGGTGTTGGTGTTGCTGACCGGTCGTTATCAGTCACCGCACTTGTTGGCTGGTTTCACTCAAATTGAATTAATTTTTCTTCCTTGTTTTGCTCGCCCGGCCCTCGTCGTCCCGCGGCCCTGCCGCTCGGGGTCTCCTCCAGTTGTTTGCGGGTTTTCACCCGTGGCTTTCGTCGTCGGTGACCGGCGGAGCGACCAACGTCGGTTTTTGCAGCCATTGTTAGTCATGCTGTTGTCGTCGGGATCGAATTTTTCGTTATCATTTGGGCCGAGATTTTCGCCGGAATCTGATTTTACTATTCTGTTTTATTTTTACACTTTGGTCGAATACATCGAGCACCAGTAATGGCAAATTACGGCATAGTTTTCAACTTTGCGTTGAATTCGGTGCAGTGAATCCTAAATAATACAGTAGTTTTCAATACGGAGCTACTGCAAATCATTGAGTGGCTTTCACTGGTCACTCGGACTGGTTTCAATCCGTCAGCACTTAATGCCTCGTTTTTCTCAATGGCCCTCATTTTCATCGGCAACTCTAGCGTTGAGTAGGCCGAGCCGTGGATACAGAGGGGGGATCTCGGCCCAGGGCGGCTCCAGCCATCAACGATTCTGACCTGTTTATTCCACGCCTCCTTCAGACCTCGATGATTGACAGACAGCTCCCGATTGGCGCTGGTCAACAGCCGTGTGGACGGGGACGTCAGCGCCGGTATTTACAGTAAGAATGGACAGAACAACAGGGCAACAGAAACAAAGCTCCGAAGACTTGAGCAACGTTTCATTTCATTGCGGGCGCGCGGGAGCGAGAAGCAGACGCCGACCCACCCTGTCCAAATCGAACCAACCCGACCTCAACGCAATCCCGACCCGGGTCCTCCTGACCTGCGAACCCACGGGGTCCCTTGCGGCAGTCGGAGAAGCAAACACCGAGGCCACACACGGCCAACCCAGGCAACGCCAAGCCATCGCCACGCCATCGCCATCGCCATCGCCATCGCCCTGGCCTCGAGGGACGCCGCAGGACGGGGAGCGACCGGGTCCGACCGCAGGCGAGGGTGGGAGAGAGCGAGGCGAAGTCAATGTCATATTTGTACAGCGCAATAAATTTGTTATGAAGTTCGTAATCGATTTTGACTTATTGAAACATTATGATTGAAAGACATTTACGAGCCGGCCACGAGACCAGGACACGGGACACGGGACGGCGCGGGCTGGATTGGGCATCCGAAGGACTGCCGAATGTGGGGACGCATGAGAAAAGCACATTCAGCACGGTCGCCAGGGGAGGAGGGAACGAGTGGCGAGGTGTGGGGAGCGAAGGATGTGGGCGAAGAAGGGATGCGAGCATGAGAGCCACGAACGGTTGAGGGCGACGAGCTTATGGCGGGGCGGTGGCTGCGGACCGAGCTGAGGACGACGCTGCATCGAGTCCGTGGCGGAAGGACGCGGGCCGGGGGCCGAGGGGCGGCCGGATTGAGACGAACGTCGAGTTGTGAAGAGGACGACGCGGGCAGGAGCGGCGGCCGGGAGGGATGAAGATGGCTCCTTCAATATTTCAGAACGAGCGCAGATCAGCCGCACAACGTGCCGCGGGACGAGACGTCGGCTGCCTTTAACCAGATGGAAGAAGGCTGAGGACGTCGGAAATCGAATGGGAAGTCGATGGAGCGGGGAGTCGAGGTCGGCGAGGTCGGCGAGGGCGGGGAGGCGGACGCGGCGAAGTCGTGGGGTCCGGGTTCGAATGGGGATGTGAACACGCAGATAATGCGCTCGTACGTTTTTATTCCGCAGGACGTGTGGGCGGCAGGGGGCGAAGGCCGTTGTTGGTCGGTCGCTGTTGATTTTGCGGCGTTCTGCGGTTCGCCACGGACCTCTGAATGTTGGCCCAAACGTTCTGATTGCCAGCTAAACGTATTGGTGCGCCGAGGCGAGAAGGGCGCCCCCTCTGACAGCTTTATTAGGTGTCAATTGATTGGACAAGTGTTTGGCCTGGCTCATGGCGCGAGGGGCGGGGACTTTCCGCCCGATATAAGTGGGTTTCCTTCGCCGCCACCCTCTGACCTCTGCTCGGCCATCAAAGGAATCCCTGCCTTCGCTTTTTTCCTGTCCCTGCGTTTCCTTTCGTTGGCGCCGCATTCGCTGAAGGCCAGCGCCGGGGCGCCCTGGATCTGGAGCGGAAGCGCCGAGTGCCCCGCTGCCCTCTAATTACGGGCTACGCTTGACTGGGGGCGGTAGCAACAGCGGGCGCAAGCCGGACGTCATTATAAAAATCCCCAGGCCAGGGTTCGAAATAAATGCGCCTTCAATCCTTTGTTCGATACCTGCGCCGGCTCGCTGCTGGGCTCCTCGCTGCGGGGACTGCGGGGCGTATGTTTGACGTTTCATTTCGCAAACAGCAGGCGGCCGTCGCTGCCGCCTCGGGGCACCTGCGGATTTGTCGCTTCGCTCTCTCCGAATTACGAATATCTCTCCAGTTGTTGTTGACCCTATTGTTGCTGTTGTCGCTGTTGTTCCATTTGTTTGAGCCATTTCTTTTGCGCATTTTTCTTCCCCGGCCCGGCGCAACAAAGCGCGGGGCGCACGGAGCTGGAAAAGAACTCCAGGCGAAGCGTGAGCACCTGAAATGAACACCAGTCGCAGACGGGGCCTGCCGGCCACGGAGGACCGCGAGGGCCGCTACGGCACGCCGACGTTCGGAAGGAGAACGGGGAGGACGAACTTCTTCCTGGTACCAAGTTGAAGGAATTTCTGTAGGGGTTTGGAGGGCTTCGCTTGGGACGAGTGGCTTCCTTCAACTTCCTCCATCTCCCGCGACTCTCACTTGGAGCAGGAACACATCAGACCGGCCGGTGTTGCGTAGCGTGCCAGAGAAATACGAACCGGAAAAGCGTTGAAATGTGAATGAAATTCAAAATAATGAATCTAGGAGGAGTGGAAATAAAGGCGAAAGAATAATAATAATGAACTTCCCGGGTGCAGTGGCGGAGGCAGGAATGGCCGGGAGAGGGAGGACGGGGGTCGGGGGATGGGTTGACGGGGCGGGAGTGGCTGCGGGACTCTGATTATAATTCAAAATATTTTGTTGTGCGGCGAGAGCTGCGTCTGTTTGTCTGGCGACAGCCTGCAGCCGGCGGACGGACGGACGGACGGGCAGCGACGAACGCTAAGGCCACGCGGGCCGCAGGTGCCGCAGCCGGTTGCGGGTGAGCCCAGGTCGTCGGGAGGACTCGCAGAGCAACTCAAGGACCTCTTTAAGCGCCTGCCGGAAGACGGCTTGGGCGAAGCGCTTTGGGCGCGAATGTGACACGCAGACTCGGCGCGAGGCGGAAGCGATTTGTCTGCTCATCCCAGATGCACAGATGGATGGATGGATGGATGGATTGCTAGATGGACGGATGGAAATTAATTCTGCACTCGATCGCAATCCAGAAGGAGCCCGGAGAGACCGGGGGTGGGAGGACACGAAGGCGGCCAAAGGTCGGCCGTCATGTGAGTGACAGGGATGACAGCGAGCAGGGCGGAGGACGAGGGCGCGCGAGTCCTGATGGGATTCTAATTGCACGCGGATTGAGTGACACGAGGGGCGATTAATTAAAAGCGTGCCGCGGCCCAGGGCGACTGGCTGGGGACGGACGGACGCATTAGCGAAGGCAAAAAAGGAGGAATTTAGAAAAAGATTCCGACGGAATGACAGGAGGAGGGAAGACATTCCGACGGAGAGCGGGCGAAGGACCCGAGATCGCGGCGAGGAGGGGCGGGCGAAAGGGTGGACGAAGAGCATGAGGAGGAGGAGGGAAGGCAAATGTAATGATTGCCCAGGAATTCTCCGCTGAGCGCACTTGCTCGCCAACTTTTTAATTTGCTCCCGACTCGTCCGACTCGCCCTACTCGCCCGACCCCACTTCGCACTTCGCTCTTGGCACATCTCAGTCACTTTCGGGCTGATCCTTTGGCTCGTCCTGCTGCCTCTTCGCCTCCTCTGCTGCTCTAATGAAACGCATATTTCTGCGTTATTAGAATTGACTGACAGCTCAGGGCGCTCCGGCTCGAGGAGGGCCGAGGACCGAGGGCCGAGGGAGCTCATCAAGCTTTTAATTTGCGCCGAGGATTTGAATTCCTCAGCTCGGAGCTCGGAGCTCGCCTCGTTTTAACGACGGGTGCTCCAGTTTGTTTTCATTTCAATTACAGTGTTTGCATAATCGGACATTTTAATTAAATTAAACTAAACCACTGTCGCAGTCGCCCGAAATCTGTGTGTGTGCGATGGAGAGTGAGAGAGAGAGGGAAAGAGAGAGAGGGAGAGAGAGATAATGGTGGCTTAAGAACATATTTCTGCACTTCATTCGGGGCTCAGACGCCACGGAGGCTCGAGTCCGGCGTGTCCTTAATTATGCAGACAATTGAATTAATTGAATTTCGGCCATTTGGCCAGAGCGTATTTGTGTACAAATGTGTGCGTGAGTGTGCGTGTGTGCGCAGCACCATTATTTGCATTTAACCACAATTGAATCCAATCGATTTTCACAGCTAATCCGCAGGACTTTCCCAGATTTGTCGCCTCCCTCGGCCCCGGCCCAACGTGCTCTTCGAAAGTTATTCCTCGGCTCGCTTCCGAGGCCGCCCCTGCCGAAACAGTCCCCTGCCCCTCCCCCCACCCCTCCACCCGTCCTTCGTCCTTCGCCCGGCATAGTTGACAAAGAATCTCCTGCTCCTGCTAAATCCTAACGAAATTCCAGTAAATTTGTCGCCAACAACACCAGTGACAACGCCAACGACAACAACACCAACAACAACAACAACAGTAAACCACAACAACTACTGCGAGATGCAACACCTGCAGAGTTGCATAAACTTTCGAGTTGACGCACTCGAGCTCCATTGGAAGCACATTAATTTCGGGCTCCTAAAACGAGCTCCCAGAGGGCGGGGACCGGGGCGAAGGCCGAGGGACGACGTGTGCGCCCTGCCTACGCACTTATGACGTTGCTTACAACAAATTCTCCACAACAACAACTGCAACAACAGGAGCGCACAGCGGCAACACAAATTGCGGTCCGTCCCTGGCACATGGCGCCTGAGGACAGCCTACAGTGCGTCCTGCCCGCTGCCGTCGTCCTTCGAATTTCAGGGACTCTCATTTTTCATTCATCCTCCTGAGAGGGCCGGCAGGCGTTGGCTGCGGCTGCAGCAAGGCGACCTGTTGTTGTTGGACCACTCGTTGTCGTTGTTGGAGTCCTCATTGCTGGCGCTCCCGTTGTTGTTCGTGTTCTAATAAACGCATCCATTGGAGACACGCATGTGGGCGAGGCCGCCGAGGGGGTCGAGGGACGTCTTCTGAGGGCATTAACAGAATTTGTCATGTGGTCGCCCGGCCGCCGAGAGTGCGGCGAGCCGTGCCGGCTGCATCTGTTGCATGGGCCAGTGGGAGGACGAGGGCCTGCCGCAGGGAACACTCGGCGACGGGAGATTCTCCACCGGCGATTCATCGGCGTCTGAATTGGGCAAATTCAGAGGAATCGAGGGAGTTCCAGAGGAGGAAACCTCGCTGTGAGTTTTCGAAACGATTCCCTTTGATCGTCTCCTCGCCCAAGCGAGTTTTCAACAGAAATATCCATCGTTTTCTCTCGGTGTAGCTCGTCTATTCTCCCTGTCCCCTCCCTCCCCAAACGCCCCCAGGGCCCCTCGAGCCGGGCTCGAAGGCGAAGTTCTTGTGGCTCCCGCACTCGGCCCTCTGGCTTTGGCTCTGGCTTATCGCTTATCGCTCGGCGTCGGCGTCGGCGTCGACGTCATCAAAATATGGCTTCAGCAGCAGGCGCTACACCGCAGCAACAACAACAACAACAACAATAACAAGCATAACGAAAACAACAACAACACGTAGACAAGGCCATTATAACTGAAAAACAACAGAGCAGTAACAGCAGTAGCAATAACAAGAACAAGAACGGCAATATCATGAATAACAAGACGAGACGAGTGCTGAAGTGAGCAGAAGCAGCAGCAGCAGCAACAACAACAAATTGTACAACTATAACAACAACGATTGTTATAACATCAGCAACAACAAGAAGAAACTGCTACTAGATGCCAGATAGACCGACCGACCGTCAGACAGACAGACTTTAACTCATTTGGCAATAAATCCATTAAACGTCCGTCCGTCCTTCGTACATCCATCCATCCATCCGTCCGTCCGTCCGTCCGTCCGTCCGTCCATCCCTCAGGCCCTCTGCCGGGTCTGGGCACAAAAAGGCTGCGAACGGCGTGGCCGGAGCGAATTTTGCGGCCACTTCCGGCGCGATGGCGGCGATAGTTGCACTTGCAGTTCCCGTCCTTGGCGTTGTTCTTGTTCTTGCTCTTGTTCTTGTTATTGCTATCGTTGTTATTATCGCTGTTCCTGCCAGCACTGTTGTTGTTTTGGCACGGTGATGTCGGTTCGCTGTTGGCGGCCACGAGCCACGTCCCTCGGCGGCGATCCCCGCTGATCCAGATAGACGCGTGAAATATCTGCAAACAACCGGAAGCGCTCGAAAGCACCCGCCGAGGGCGAGCGAGGGACAGCAGGAGGAGTGCGAGACAGCGGCGGCCCCGTCGGAGTTACGAGCTACCGACGGGGCCGCAACCGGAGCTCATCGGCGAGCGCGGCCGAAGTTCGGCGTTTAATAAGTTAATAAATCTCACACATGGCCCGACAACGACCTGCAGGCGGCCGCGAACTCGACTGCACTGGGCCAATTTCGCGGTCCCTGCCGTCTACCGAGATTCCTGGAGCTGCTTCCAGCGATCGCCCACTACTAATCGGGCAGATTGGACCCGGGACCCTGCCTTGGGCCGCCTCAGTCGTTGTCCCTCATACCACTCGTGGCCTTCCGATGGTCCCCGGCAATTTCCCCGACCCTCGTCGCTGCCCTCGATCCGTTCCTTTCGATCCCATCGCTCTTAATCCTTCCGGTCGCGTCGGCACCCATTACTTCCGAGCTCCGGCCGGCCCTCGTGCGGCTGGAGGGAGGGAGGGCGGTTGGGCGGTCGGGCGGTCGGCCGTCGGGCGTTGCTCATAATTCGTCCTTTTTTCACACTTGATTAAAATTCCATCCGATATGCGAGGCCATCAGTTCTCGGTTAGTTAACGTGGCCCAGCAGGTAAGCTGACACTTCATCATCCGGCAGCGCTCGCCGCCCGGCCGACGGGTCGCGTCCTGCCGCGGCGGACCCCCGGGGCCCCAGTGGCGCGAGACTTCCTTCCGCCCGGGGGGCCGCAGAGTCGCGGAGCTGCTGACTTCGGCTCCTGTTGTGGCCCTTGTTGTAGCTGTTGTCGGCACGGCTGCTGTTCGGAATATCACGTCGTTGTTGTTGTGCCTGCCGCCGCGCTGCGTTCGTGTTAACAGGCAATTATAGCCATATTACGTTTTCGTTGCCAATATTTTTGCCCGCCACCTGCTCCCAATCGTCCCGGTTTGTTGTCGAACTTGTCCGTCGCAGTTTGCACCACTTCCTCTTGGCGGTGAAAAACTTCAAGTGAAAGCGCACGGCTCGGTAATTAGAGATAATTGTTAATTGTTGCCGAAGGAAGATTTATGTGAGTTGGAGTTTCGAAGATTTTCCCAATTGATAAATTTAACGACCCTTGTTCGGGGCTCGCCGCGACCACACCGGGGACACGGCAACGAAACGACCCCGATGGGCCAAAAGGGTGCGCCCCAATTAGCGACCGGGCGAGTGGGCGATAGAGCGGAGTTTATGGGGCTCTCGTGCCTGCCAATTGGCCCGATGATTGCTCAATGCTGACCACGGCATCGCCGGGCTCGTCCTCGAGGTTGTGGCTTGGGGACTGGGCGAGAAGCGGGGGCTGTCAATTGAAATCAAGGGGAAGTCATTCGAAACCCATTTCGTTTTAGCTGGAATCGAGGGCTTTACGTAGACAATTGTGTTTCCTAAATTACTGTGCCATGCTATTTTTATTTATTTTATTGTGTTTGAAACGACATGTTCTATGGGAAAACGAGGAAATGTCGCAAATGCCTTTTCTATTAATACCAAATATCTCAATGCCCTTCCTTTGGCTAATTTATTTCCTGGCTCCTGCGCGATTTCCCGCTGCTGATCTTCCAGGCCACAGCCCTGCTCGATGAGATGGGGTTCCATTTAACTTTACCGCCCGACTGCGTCCGCTGCGACTCGCAGATGCGACGAAGCCACTTTCGCGAAAGGACATTCGCCCCCGATGCTCGCTAATGACACCATGCATCGCCCTCACTCGCCCCCTTTGCGATGGACGCCACATTGTAATGGAATTATTTATGTGGGCCCCCGTCCCCCACGGCCACCCAGTCGACCGACCCCGGCCCCATCTTGTGGTCTCCGTCGTTGGCGATTTCGCGTAATGAGATCGAAGGACATCGGGCAGGCGATGGGCGGGTCGGGTCGGGTCGGTCGGTCGTCCTGCCGATAAGAGGATCGCCGCCTGGCCGGCGCCCCGTCGTGGACGCGAGATTGCTTCGCCCTCCCCGCCCCGTCGTCCTGGCCCCGCTCACGTGTGTGTGGGGTGGGGGGCGCGTGTGTGCGAGGCGGGCGATAACGGTCGACGTATCGCGGCGAGCGAGGAATTGCGTGATTGTCTGCCCGAGTGAAAACCTCAATCGGGGGAGGGGAGTCGAAGCTCGGGGGGCGAGGAACGGGCCACGACATTAGAGATGCTCGCCGCCGTCCAAGGAAATGCTAATTGTTCCATTAATTTTATGCTGACGCCGGCCCGCGCGCCAACGCCCTGGAAAAACATCAGCTGATAACGAGGGCGGCCGAGGTCCCGCCCCCGGTTAATTAGACGTCCGCCCCTCATCCTCCGACAGCTACGACGACCAGTTCCCAACAACGAAAACAACGGCAATCGCCGCTAAACAAGATTTCACAGCAAAACCGAGAGCCAAATCAAAGCCAAAATCAAAGTCGGACACAAAGTCAAAAAGGGGAGTCAAAGAGAGGCCAAACCAGAAGGAAAACAAAGCAAAATCTCAACGGATGACACTCGGGAGCACGTGCGGCGGGGCGTCAGCGCAAGTATTTTGGGAGTTGTTTCCGCTTCCGGTCGCCGCCTCCGCTGCTGCTGCTCTTTTTGTTGCTGTCGCCGACAATGGCCCAGGAGGCGGAGGAGGAGGACGATCGAGGACGAGCATGAGGACGACGTTCGCTGCACGCGGTGACGCTTCATTGTTCCTGGCTCCAACTCCGAAACTGCCAGCGAGCCGGGACAGACGGACAGACGGACGGGCGAAGTCGACGAGCCCTCGGAGACCGGGCCGGCGGCGCCAGAAGCCATCATTACCAGCCGAAGTTTCGACTCCTCCCCCTTCAGCTGCTTCCTTGTCACCCTCCTCTTCAGCCCAACCACAGCTCCCTCGCCCATCTCTTCAGCCCTCCCGTCAGCCTCCGCTTCAGCTCCAACTTCAGCCCTCCCTTGTCCTCCCTCTCCGTCATCACCGCCTCGCTTCGGCTCCTCCTCCTACGGCTCCACCCACTTTGGCCGCCCTCGCCCTGCACTGGGGCTCATTTTAATAACTTGCGAACGCCGGTCCCTCGTCTCCAACTCGCTCGTCCATTTGCCCGCCTTCCTCTTCTCCTTCACTCTCTCCCCTCGTTCCGCTTCACCCTTCAGTCCTGCAGCCACGAGGTTTCGATTTGATTTCCGTTTCTTCCACCACAAAAGGATTAAGTTTTGCAGTTGTCGAAAATGCCTTCATTTGCTTCGCAATTTTGTCGTTCTCGTCCTTGTCCTCTCGGCTGTTGTCTCACGTTGTTTTTGTGTTTGATTTCGTTTTAGTTTCGTGGCGCGCCGTCGTTCGAGCAAATCCAATTGAGCGACTTTTTGGCAACGTCGTCGTCCCGTCGTCGCCCTCGTCGCTTGGGGTACCGAGGAGTTGCAAATTCGATCTCCGGCTGCGCCTGCGAGGCCCCTCGGAAGCCCGGGCCGGCGACACCAGGGGCCGTCGGTTGCCCATTCACTCCCAACAACCTCCCCAGCTCCAGGGCCGCGGGGCTGGACAACCAGACAGCGACGCCCAGTCCCCGATGTGCGAGCCGTAAATCAGCCGAGGGAGATAATTAAAGCTTGGGACGGCGGGCTGAGGAGGTCGAGAGGTCGATGTCTGAAAAGCTCTTGATGACGACGTCGGCCCGTTCAAGGACGGCCACCGATCGACGGAGCCCTCGGGCGAAAGGAGAGCCCTGGATGTGGACGTGGACGTGGATGTGGATGTGAATGCGAAATCCTTTCGCAATCGCCCGATTGAAAGCGAAGTCTCCGAGTCCGCCCCTCGTCCCCTCGTCGCCGGCTAATGGTATATTGAAGGTCATTAAAGCTTAATTACTAGCACCACACACACACACCCGCACCCACAACCCCAGCTGTGGCGGGCTGGCTGTCGGCAGGATGCACTCGCAGTCGATCGTGTGACAGGATATCAAAATTTATGTCATAATAATTTAGCACTTGCGACAGCAGTAGCAGCAGCAACAAAAACTTGAGTAGCAACACAACAACTACACAAATGCTGCAACAAGAGAGCAACAGAAGGATTTGTTTAACAGCAACAACAGCAGCAGCGGCGGCGGCAACAACAAAGTGTAGTCGAACACAACAAGTGTAGCAACAACAACACGAACTACTCCAGCGACTGTTACAATTTTACAGCATGTTCCACGGCAGTCATTACAACAACAGCAGCAACGGCAACACATGCCCGAGTCCTCCGCACACTCGGCACGCGTCGAGCCGGGCCCGACCTCCACCTTCCCTCGCCTCCCCTGCCGCGGGCGCCGCCCCCAGCGGGCATAACTCAGCGCCTGCCGGGAGTTCTCGGCATTCCGAGCGAAATTCCAGGCGCCAGCTCCCGCCCCCGGGCAGCCGGAGAGCGGGCTGGGCTCGGTCGAGTGACTGCGAAATGGAACGGTTTCGCTTAATTGCCCACTTAAAAGTCGAGTTCTCTTAAATAACTTAGCTCTTGACGGCGTCGTGTCGTCGTCGTCGTCGTCGCCGTCGCCGTCGCCGTTGTCGTCACCGCCGCCGTCCTTCGCGCGGCTGAAGGATTTCGAAACAACGCTAAACGAAGCGACACCAGCGACGAGGGCGGCGGACAGACGACGTCCAGACAGACAGACAGACAGCGTGCAAGCGGAGGAAGGCGCGCGCAACGTCGGGGTCGGCTGCGAGGTGAGTGGCATTGCCAAGTGAGCTGCGTCCCGACGCCCCTCCTGCCGCCTGCCACCTGCCACCTGCCGACCGCCTCGCACGCCCCGCTGACGGATGCCGGCCTTGAGACGGCTGCAGTCGGACGAGGGCTGTTCGTGTGGCGTCCTGTCGCGCCGCCAGGAAGCCCTAAATGACATCCCGACACGCTTCGCGTCGAGTCAACAATGCAGAGGCACGCTGAGTGCGGCTCGGCGTTGCCAGATTCAATCAGCTGTGGCAAGTACGTTGATTTGGCGGAAGGGATTTTCTTGGGTAATGCCGGAGTTAATCGGGATTCGTGACAATCGGGATCTTTTGCCCTCTGGGTCTTTCACTTGAATTTAAAAATCTCTTATTTTTACTCTAACTTTGCTCTGACTGCTAACTCGGCCAAGTCCGTCGCTAATCATGGCCCGTATCGCGCGTCCCTGGTGGAAGCGCGACCAGCCACGTGCTCAGATGAACCGACCTCGTTGGCCTAGTTCGGTCCTCGACAATCGATGCAGCTCTCGTTCGTCCACCCACACAGATACAGCCATGTACATGTGCTTCAAATTCGTCCGCTGCAGACACAACAACGACCACCACTACAACCGGAGTTAATGGAAACTATTACCCTTAGAAAGCGATCCTTTGATGCAATCTCGGATCTCGTAAACCTCTAATTAAAATATGTCTACTTCCGCCCGTGTCTGTCCGGGTCCGGGACGGGTCGGGCCGGGCCGGGCCGGGCGTGCGGAGGAAACGCACAGACAGGAAGCACAAGCTCGACTCGGCTCGGCGCGGCTCGGGGACGTCGGAGGCGTCGGGTTATGAGGACATTTAACGACGCAACTGTTTCACTGCGGCAAGGGTCATAATAACAACAACAACAACGGCCGACAATCACAACATTGAAGATGACAACAACATTAGGAGCGAAGGCAGCAACAACAAGGGCGACCCAATTGCGCCAATGGCATGGATGGAGCGAGGAAGTCCGTTTAGAATATTAATAGAACGTTGCATTTTTTACAACGGCTCCAAAGGATCCTCGGCTGAAAGGCGAGAGCGCGCCCGGCCCCACAAAGGCTACCAAATGAGCCGCACGTACACACGCACACAGCAACACACACACGCACATGCACATGGAGGGTCGCGGCAGCTGGCGGAGACATGTGGAGCGAGCACAGACGGGGCGATCTCGGGGCTTGGGTCGGGCACTATTAATGGACTACGGGAGGACACAAAGGACTCGCCTCGGACCTCGGACTGCGCCTGGTCGCTGGGGACTCCCTCGTCAAGGGCCAGAAGGAGACAATGTGGGATCGAGGGGAGAGAAATCAGTGCGGACAAATTAGAGACGAAGGAGTTCGAGGCCGGCATGACGGCGGGAGCCGCGTGCGACACGTGCTTCCCTTGACCTTTGCCCCCGCCGACTGAGGACCATCGGCAGCCGGCGCTCGACGCTTGCGACGCTCGAATCTTGCGACTCTCGAGTGGCCGAAAGCACTCGCTGACGAAAGCTCGCGGCTGCCACTCGCAGCGAGCCCCGAACGACTCGACTCAAGGCTCACGCGAGGACGAAGCGCTCGACTCGAGCGACACGCGAGACCCGAGACGGGACGACCCCGACGAGGCCCTCGGGCCGGCCGCTCGCTCGCTCGCTCGCGACGGGCGACACCCACCGCCGAGTCGGCGGTCGGTTTGCGCAAAATCCCTCCGCCCCTCGTCGGCAAATGGTGAATGGTGAATGAAACTCCGAGTCTTCTCTGGCGGTTCGTTTATGTTCATCTCTCTAGTACATACATATATCTATATATAATTTCATATAATACCTATTCTTTATTCACTTTATTTATGTATATATATAATTTATATATTTATATTTATATTTAAGT
Source organism: Coelopa pilipes (assembly GCA_947389925.1). Lineage (NCBI taxonomy): Eukaryota > Metazoa > Arthropoda > Insecta > Diptera > Coelopidae > Coelopa > Coelopa pilipes. The sequence continues at coordinate 27,178,869 of OX376700.1, read as the reverse complement.
TTTATATGCTTACTTCGTACCATCAATTTGCTATTTGTATCAAAAAATCTCTTCGTTTTCATAACAATTGCAATTTTCACAATATGATCATAACTGGTTTGCAAAATAAACAACGGAAGTATTGTATGTTTAACAAAAATATTCTCATAATAATGTATAGTTTATAATTTACAGTTAATTAACCTTAACTCCTTAAACTAACATCTCCTGTAAGTGTGTGCATGCATTTATGATTTTGTCTCCCCTTCCCAGCCCCCATAATTTTGCCTGCTTTGGGTCTGCCGGAACCTCGGCACCTTCGGCATTCCTTGGCCTTGCCCGCGGGACGTGCGAACTTCAAGTGATGATCACTTGTTTGCTACGCCCACGTCCTTCCCACCGACGATGCGATGCGAATCTGACCCCGAACTATGACCCTGGCTCCGACCGGCCGCGGATCTGGCCCGAAAATGCCGCGTAATTTATTAATTGTCGATTGATTTCAGTCAAGCGTTTTACTCGTTGTCCTCGTCGCGGAAACACCCGAACCCATTTCCGATAAATTGACTTCTGGAGGCCGAGGCCCCGAATCCCGCCCAAACGAAACCGCACCGATCTCGTCGCCGCCCCTCGACCGTGGCCCTAACCGAAGGAACTGAGCGGACCTGTAACTAAGTGGGAGGAAACTGAATTGGACAATGCGTTTGCGATGCGTCTAAGGTGATGCAATGATGCAACTTCCTCTTCTGCTCCGCCCAGCCTATACGCTATACACCGTTCCAAAGAAGCTCTTTCGTTATGGCCTACAACCACCCAGCGCGTCTCTGTGCCTTATCTACATATTAACGAGTATACAGTGGTTGCTGTGGTTCGATTATATATATTCATACTATACTATATTACTATACATACACACAATATCCATATCCATGTCCGCAGTTAACATATGCAAGTCCTCAAATATATGTATATATTTATATTGTATTTGTAGATATCTAGTCTAGTCGATAATAGGCCTCTGTTTTTAAACTAGTTTACATACAACTAAGTGTAGTAGGTATTCATTAAATGATAGTTCGTCCAGTGCGACTGGCCGACTGGGCGACTGGGCGACTGGGTGTGGCGTGAGTGGCGGGCGTCACCACTTGCGGTTCCTATAGATGGGTATTTACAAGGCGACGGCGTCCGTCCCTGGGCGATCCTCCGCCTCCTGGCTCGCTGCGCGTGGCTGGAGGTGGCGGCCTATTGTCCTTGCGGGGATCATCTGCAGACGGTGCTGTCGTCGCCGGCGCAGATCGAGTGCGGCGCCGCCAGGAAGAGCTTGCCGTTGGAGCAGGCGCACAGCTGGAAGACGCGGTGCAGGTGCTCGCGGCTCTGGGGGGCGCCGGGCAGGGGCGGCTGCACCGTCCGCAGGTTCGGCATCAGGATCTTCGACGACTCCAGACGCAACTGCGGGCGGAAGACAATGGGAGAGGGCGGGCTGATGAACAAGTGCTCGGCTGGTCGATGGCGGGCTTCGATTTCGGGCCTCTCCCTGTGGCCGCGTGTCAGGCGAGGGATTGCGGAAATTCATTTCCCGATGTCGCTCAGCGCTGACAACGCGCCGATGACCGGCTGTGGACACGGACGGGGCCGCGGATCAACAGCGCAAACCGAATGATTTCCAATCACGAGCCGTCAAAACGGACTTAAAGCGAGTGCCGGACAACACGCGCCACAGCAATGACAACAACAAACGAATGTACATATAGTTTCAACGAAATTGGGATTCGTCCGAAATCGGAAAACGGTGGAAAGAGATAGGCACCGGGGAGGGAGGGGGAGAGGGAGACAAGTGGTCACTTACACTGCCATCCAGCGCACTCAGCTTGACGTCCTCCAGGGCCGACAACTCGATGCCTCCGGCGCGCGATTGCAGATTTATGTCCTTCGCCGCAGTCATCTCCAATTGCCGCGTCGGCGACTCCAGTCTGGCGGCAGGACGATCGTGTCGGGCGCAAAAAGAAGGGAAATGGCACAGTGGGAAAAGAGTTAGTGAAAAAGTTTTGCGAAGGAATTCCGTGCTTGTTTGGGGACTAACAAGGGGCACCAGGATACCGAACACTGGATTATATTTCTCGTATTAGGATGCACGACTATTTCTAAACCAAACTACCCTTAAGAGGCTTTCGATATCTTTACAAACGGCTGACCCTTTTTAGTGACTACGTCGAAACTCAGTCATCCAAGCCTTTGGGTCCTCGACAGTTTCAACCGAGTGCCTTCCGGGACTCCATTGCGATTTAGCCAGGACTCTGATTGACAGATCGACTCGCGACGAGTGACAGGCAGACGTCACTCCCACCGACAGATCATCAACTCCATCAACTGGCACCGAAGTGACGGCGAGTCAACCGGGCTGCCGGCCTGCCGGGCTGGCGAAGATGGTTATGAAAATCCATCCGCACGTCGGGCGAGCCGTGGATGAGGACGTGGAAGGGAATCCGTTGCGATCCACTCCAACGAGGTAATCCGTGCAATTTAAATAAATGAATGTTCACGCTTCATTAACGCGGACGATGCCGACTGCTGCATTGAGTTAAATCCACAACTTAATGTCCCGGTTCCATACGTCGGCCATATGGGCGCGTGTATGGCTGGCGGTTGGCCGGGTTGTTGCTGTGCAGCCGAGTGTTGTTGCTTCGCGGAAAGTTGGTCGGTCCCTTAAAGCCCTTAAGCATTTTTTAATGGAGTCGCAAAGCTGTCAACTTTACTCTGACGTGGGGCGCAGGAAGCGATGGCGAACGGAGGACGGACGGATGGACGGACGGACGGACATGCGAGTGGATGCAGCGCAGGGCGAACTTCAGTCGCAGCCACCAGCGAGCCGAACCCGGGTCATCCCGGCCTGCAGCGGCCCGGTGCGTCCTGGGAATGCTGTTTGTTTTCCATCTCTCCACCGACCCCTCGCCCGCCGCCCCCACCAACAGCTGGGACCCGTGCCCCGAGCACGGAGTTTGCTTTGCCGGCCGAGGTGCGACGGGATCGGGGTGGGGGGTCGGGGTGGGTTCGACCGAAGGACCGACTCACCTGAGCTCCTGGCCGGGCTCGGCGCGGACATGCTGCGTCTGAACGGATTCCCGAAATATGGCGCCGCCCTCGCCGTCGATGCGGAGCGCGTGGGCCCCGATGGCGACTTCATCGCGATTCACGGAGAATAAATTTCGCCCGGCCGTGTCGTTGATGCGAAATCCCGTCGAAAGGCATTCGAGCTTATCGTGTCCCAGGAATAAATGATTTTCGAGAATTCCATTCGTGTCACGTGTATTGATTGAAAAATTACGTGATGATTCTGTGGGGCCCCGCCACGGCGACACCGACGGCGACCACGATGGCGTCGTGGCATATTTGTTGTTGTTGTTGATGATGATGTTGATGTTGATAGTGATGGAGTTGTAAACGGCACGAGTTCGGAAGTCGTCCATCGGAGACAGTCGTCGACGGAGAGAGCGTGGGAGGAGGAGAGAGAAGTAGAGATAGTGGGAAGAGCGGTGAGAGATGAATTTGCGATTTGACGACGGGGCTGCCACGGCGATAAATACCACACAATCACAGTGCGCGCACACACACACACACACCGCACACATCTCCCTACACCCAGGGCAAAGACAACAGCAGGAAAGCAGATTGCGGTCTCACGATTGCGGAAGCGGAAATAAAATTTTCGGTCATGGGTGCGTTTTTTCCCGTTCTCTGATTCGGAAATCGCCCGAGAATCTCGTCCTTGCGGTTGACTGGCTGCGGCGCGCGGCCGGTCGGTCGGGCCAGGTCCCGTCTCGGACGGTGTCGCCCGGGTGCCGGTCGGGACGGCGTTAAAAATGGATCCACCTTTGGGTGTCACTCGAAATACGCATCTGTCTTGGGCGCTTATCAGGAACTGTGCATCGCAGCGGCCGCCGAGATTTATGGGGGCGAGGGCCGCCCACCGCGCACAGGACGGACGGACCCGAGTCGTCTGCAGGCCCATCGACCCACCGCGGACGGACGGACATCGGGGTCGCACGGTCGGGGCCACGGTCTCCTCTGGCCCTGCCTCCCGCGGGACGACCGAGCAACTGTGCAAATGCGCATATTAAATAATTGGCAAGTCACCTCGAGGGCAAAACTCATTACGAAGGGTTCGAGCCGGGCGACCGCCCAATCACGCAGGGTCGCCGGCGTTTTATTTGTCACCCGAGCAGCAACAACAACAACAACATGCTGGAATACATGCACACTCAAACAAATAGCACACGATGGGAGGAGGGCCAAAGGTTAAATTTATGCAAAATGAATATTAATTGAGAGCTGCCACATCATAAATTAGTTCATCAAGCAGCGAGATTTATTAACCCGGCACACAATCGCACACATACACATACACAGCGGCGGGAGGGTTGGGCACGTACCTATCGATATCGGCTGCCCGTGGCGCGAGCGAATCGTCGACGCCCGCAGCATGTCCATGATTAGTGCCTGGCCCGTCAGTTGGATGCCGCCCGGGACGATGCGCAGCTGGCCCATGCCGTCCTGCAAGGAAGCAAACACAAGCCCACCCGGTGATTAATGCGAGCCCCAGCACTGCGGACCCCGGGGCTTACAGTGGAGAACTCCATGACCTTGAGGATCCAGAGCGTCAGCGCCAGGTTGACCACGATCAGGAGCATCAGCAGCACCAGCAGCGTGTACAGGCACTTCTTGCGCCACCCGAGCAGCCCCAGGTTCGCCTCGATGCCCTCGACGAAGCTCTGCGAACTCATCTGCGTCCGGCTGGCGGCGCCCATTTTGCCGCCCCGGTCGCTCCGGTCTGTGAACCCTGCTGCCCTGCTGCTCGCCTCGCCTGCGTCCTCCGCATAGGCTGACGGTCGCCGTCCGATCGCCGGCAGGCTGCGGAGCTTCGTTGCCGTTCCTGTTGGGTTGGGACTGGTTGGTGGTTTGGCTGACGTCGTGCAATTGCCTGTTGCTGTCGGTCGCAAGTCGCTGTCGCCGATCATCGCCCGCGCACGAGCATTGCTGGCGACCGGCTCCTGCTCCTGCTGCTGCTGCTGCTGCTGCCTGGCCTCGACCTCGATCGGAAGGAAGTGCGCCGACGAAGGGCTCTGGCGTGGCTCGATCGTTGCTGTGGCTGTGGGTGGCTGTGGCGTCGTCGTCGTCGTTGCTGTTTCTGTCGATGATGATGTTCCTGTTTGCGGTAGTGCGTTATAGAAGCTAACGTTGTTGCTGCAGTGGCTGTTGCAGTTGATCCTGCTGTGGTTGTTGCTGGTTGCTAGGCCTCGTTGATTGTTATTGTTGAAGGTTGTTGTGGGGTGGAGTAGTTGCTGCTTTCGCCTGAAGGTTCCCGTCGGAGCGTCGACCACCGTCGAGGGGGTGCGTGTGTGTTGCTGCAGAATTATATCTGGCGCCTGCTGAGGAACGACATCGTCAGCGAGAAGGGTGGCTGCTGGAGTTATTCCATTCGATTTGCTGGGCGATGGTGATCAACATGGTCATGATGATGGTGATGGACGAGATGGAGACGACGAGGAGGAGCGAGGTTTGGGTTGGGGTTGGGTTGGGGGCCGTGGGTCCGTGGCCATTGAAGATCGCGGGTCGGCGATGGGAGGCGAGTCGGTGAGGGAGAGACGGAGATGAGATGAGATGAGTGATTAGTAAATGTTGTCGGCGAGGAGATGTTGGCGAGGCGATGAAGACGATGATGGGAACGATGAAGATGAATTTGACGAGAACTAAGGAAACGATGTGGAAGTCGAAGGTGATGGTGACGAAGAGGTTGATGTTGAGAAATCGGAGATGTGGACGAATGTGATGATGGGGGCAAAAAGAGGTCGGTGGTGTCGTGTCGGACGACCGGGGACGAGAAGAGTTCAAACTGTTTTCAGAAATTGATGGGACAACCAAGAAAATGCACGACTGGAAGACGGACAGAGATTTCACCGCCAAGCCGAGGACGCCTAGGCGGAAAACGACGGCACAGACGGGCAACGGTGGAGGAAATTAAGAACTCGCGACTCTGGCGACAGCGACTCGTGCCGCGGTCTGACTTTACGACCCAGCGGTCGACGACGGACGGACGGACGGACGGGTGGTGGCCGCGGTGAGGGGGGCGAGGACGGCTTAAGAGAACTGCAATTACTTGGCGATTGTCAGGGGGTGGGCGCGGCCGGTCTCGGCCTCGCTCCCGCTCTCGCTCTTGTACTCGGTCTGGCTCTCGGGCTGCTCGTCGACGACCCTGGGGCGTGCGTCACTTGTTGCGGCGGTCATCAGCGGCCGGCCGGTGGTCCGCGGTGCACTCGTCTGAAATGGCAATGAAATAGAATTGCGGGTCAATTTCGGCGAGGGCGGGTTTTAGATTTTAATTTCTCCCAAACACATTTATGGCGTCGCCTGCCGTCGGCGACTTTTACGAGCGCCTCCACCCTCCAGCCTCCCACTCTCCGTCCGCTCGTTTGGCGTGCTTAATTCGCAGTTAATTCAAGCGGACGCTGGACGCGGCCCAACTCGCGAGTCGCGTCTGCCCACCCCACGTCGCGCAGCCGAGGCATCACTGGCGCGCCGGGCGCATAAACACCTGGTCGCCCTGGCCAGTGGCCGGCCGGGATCGACTGATCGATCGATCGCCCGGGTGATCGCAGGAGCCCCGTCGTCAGCGACGCCTCAATAGGCGAAGTGGGGGCCCCGAATTTCGGACCACTGCGAGGCCCAATTTATGGGCTCATCTCGCGAACAACCGCACGCCCGGCTTGCAGCAGACTATGCGAGTACATAAAACTCTCTCCACATCGTTGGCAGAACAAACAGCCGTCGATAGGTGTGTGTTTTCCCAATGTTAGTTTTGTTAATTAATCGTGCCGTTCAATAAAGCGCTTGTTGAGTGCGTTCGCTGGAATTTCAATCGCATCGAAAATAGATTTTCTCGGTAGCAGGGAAATCTTTTCACAATGGAAGTATTAATTTCTTCGCAATTTTAACCACGGGGTCAATGCGTAACAAAACGATTCAGTGGAAGGGCAAAAGTGCCCGTTAAAATTTAATTTTCTGCGTATTCGGATTTTAATTGTATTTCCGAACGGAAATTACTCATTATTGCGATCAATTTATAAATTAATTCGGCCATTAAAACACTCCGGCGGTTGAATTGTGCAAGAGCCACTGACGTGCAATGACGTCATCATCCCCAGACTACCCCAAGTGTGTGTGTGTGAGCGCGGGGGCTTCAGCAATACAGTGTTGCGAAGCATTCCGCGTACTTCGCGGTTTCAGGTGCAGCCTTCCAGCGCTGCCGCCCCCTGTTGTATTTGCCGCTTACAATACACAAACGGTCATCGGACAGCGGCTGTCGGCTGTCGGCGAGAGGCCTTCAGTCGTCAGTCGTCAGTCGTCAGTGTGTTCGCACTCAATTATAAATAAAACAATAATTATTTCGACATGTCGCTCAACTCGACCTCGCGCTCAGCCCCCACTCCCTGTCCGTCCGTCCGCCCCTCCGTTTGTTTATCGCAATGTCCCACATGGCTCTCTATCATTCTCTTTCTGAATCAGCTAGAGATGCATTTCGAGCCCTCCATGCAGGACCTGGTCGAGCAGTTCTCGGTGTGACAACGCAGTGGGGATCGGATCGGGACGGAGGGCGAGGCCGGTGAGGGGAGGCGAGGGCAAGTGAATTATTTATTGTAAAGACCTGCGATTCCTCCCATCTGTCTGTCCCTCGGCCCTTCGTGTTGTTTTGCTTTTTCCCCATATTTTAGTCAAACAGATAAATAATACTCTTTGGAACAGATTCTGTTGTCGTTGTCGTTGTCGATGTGGCTTTTGGGGACATCTGTTGAATCACATGTGTTTTTTCTCAATATTTTCGTTTCGAATGCTATAAATATTTGCTTTGCGATTGCGACTTGTGGACAAACGCCATCCACTTGGGTGACGATTCGTGTTCGGCGAGTTTGGAAATTGGCAACTTGTCAAATCTGGGATTTGGTCGCCGGCGAGGGGTCGTCGTGGATTCTGCCATTGTAATTTTGAAGCCCAAATCCATGGCTTGTTCAGTGTAGGTGTCTCAAGTGCTCCGTATTAAACCCGAGAATATCCTGTCGAGCGGAAGGATGTGTTTCTTTATACTCGAGCACGGACTTGAAACCCTCCGTGCTCGGAAACCGAAAGTGATGTGCCGAGTTTCCCCGCCCCCTCCCCTCCTCGGGGCTCCTGCCCTGACGCCCTCGCCGCCTTTCTTTGTCTACGCAAATTCCGGACTTCGATGCTGTGCCGTCACCTGTGCCTGTGCCCTGCAAAACTTTGCACATCGCGACTCCTGCGAGCGTCGCGCTCTGGTGCGGAGGCGTTTAATAATCGCAGCCGTCAGCAGGGCATCCTTTCACCGAGCAGCAGCAGCAACAACAACAACAAAAAGAGACACCCCACGCCTCTCAGGCGCCGTGTGTAAACAACCAACCCTTGGCCAGGACGACCGGGTCGCCGCGGAGCAGCAGCGCTAGTGTTGCCAGATCAACTGACGCTGAGCCTGTCAGCGCGACGTCGACACCGCCGAGGCCGTCGTCGTCCTGATACCCGGCATCATCTTGCACGAAGGACTCTCGCAATTGCTTTGACACCGCGACACGGAATCGCTTTTCGCCTGTCACGCGCAGCGACGACACCGACGACGCCGACGACGGCGACTGCGATCCGCGTCCGGATGGGGAGTTCGGAGAGGAGGAGCAGCAGCAGCGGTTGCCTGGGGAAAGTTTATCTTTTGATGCCAAAAGACGATTGCAGCTGGCCTGGTGTCGGCGACTGCACTCCGAATTTACATGTTGTCGTTGTTGCTATTGTTGTTTGGTGGCTGTTGTTGGCGTGGTTGTGGTGCTGCACACCCTGCGACCGCCGGGGATTTCCCCGGGGGAAGTTGGAGCAAAGAAGTCGGTAATGACTACCGAGAGTTCGACGCGAATCCCGGGGAGGCCGGGAAAAGTTGCCGGAACCACAAGTATTTTCCCACTTCTTCTTGCCTGCACCTTCTTTCCGACCCAGCTCCTCTGCTTCTCCTACTTCTCTAGTCCTTCTATCTGAACCCAACTCCCCACTCCTCCTTTCCCAGTCCTTCTTACCAACCCCTCCCTTCCCAGGCCTCCCTTTTGCCACCTGCGACTTTCGCCTCTCGCCGTTGCCCGGATCATCGGACGCGATTTCTTCGATCACCTTCCGCCACAGCTCGACCGACGATCGCCCCGGTGGCTCCCGGCGCTGATCGTGACACACTCCGACGCCGCCGCCCTCGCCCTCGCCCCGCCCGCCTTCTGCCATCCGCCGTCTGCCTTCTGCGATTGACGCCGTGCCAAGTGTTCCGCGAGGTTTTATTAATAACTCGGAACTTCTCGCCCCACTCCGCGCTTCTTCGGCGGTCGGCTAAAAATAGGATGCGCCGATGGAAGAGTCTCGGCCTGTTCCCGCCAGCCCGCGCGCCCGCCGGCCCGCTCTCGGCCGGCCCACGGGGTGGGGTCTGATTTATGAAGCGTCTCAAGAGCATCGGCAGCAGGCGAAGCAGCGCCGAAGGCCACGGCTCGGGGAAGCGACCGGCTGTTGGATCTCAGTGTCCGATTTTGAGAATTATTCCCGAGAAGAAACGATTTTCTGCCCAGGAAAACACTCACATTCACCGGGTTTTCGAACGGCGCGGAAAATGAATCGAAATCCACGGAAAGAAACACGAATTGCGTCCAGCTGGGATGGGCGCAGGAGCGAATCTGGCCCACTGTGGGACACCGGCAGAGGCCACTTGAGTCATCGCAGCGCTTTCATTCCACTTATTTCGGTCGCGGCTGGTTGTTGTTTTATTTACATTTTACTACTCGTTAATTCGCCATCAAGTCCAGCTGCACGGCGGCCCCTGTCTTTTCTATTGCTGTGCTCTGTGGCTGGTCCATTGGGAGCAATCATAAAAATTAACTTTTTAATTGCCGCGCGAAGCACACGAGATTTGCGCGGTTGGGCTGCTGAGGTCAACAGCGCGATAAACGGGGGATTTCACGAGGCGAATTCCCGAGACCGACGCACGGCCAGGTGAGGCCGGAAGCGGTGCACGGTGGCCGGCGTTGGGGTTCGTCCAAAAATCTTTTCGCTAAAAAACCACCTTCATCATTCTCGTGTAGATTGTGAAATTATTCTTGGTGGGCCTCAATAATTCGGACCATGAAAATTATCCAAACAGTGGTTTTTTTGCGGACTCGGGGACTCGATTTCTTGGTGGAGAACTGTGGAAAAATTTTGGCGAGGAATGTCTAATGGACAACTGTGGTCGACCATACATTTTTTAGCAGTTTCCAACACAGTCCTGTACGACAGATTCATCTGGAATCAATTGGGAAGGCGAGTCTGTCGAGTTCACTTTCTAGTTTCATCGAATTTCAGAGCAGTTCGAGCCTGCGGTCAGGAGTTAAAAATACCCGGGAGCCTTGTCCCACTCTCGTCGCTCTGTCTCCCCCTCGCACCCTGTCCCTCTCGCTCTGGCTGCCCTTCCCGGTGGAGCCTTCGAGCATGGACGGGGAAAAGTTTCGGTGGAAATGTCATTGTCAATGTTAACTTAAAGTTACGAATGCATTTCGGCCGAAATTTAATTAACATTCTGGCAAGACACGCCGCAGGCACGGGACAGGGAGCCGGGAGCCACGCCCCGCCCCCCGGCCCCGCCGGCCACCCACGGCGACGAGGACGAGGACGAGGCGACGGCGACGGCGACAGGTGCAGGACGACGAGGAACTTTCGCTGGGAAAACATAAATTCCGAAAATTATTTCGCATTTAAGCAGTTACCGCACAAATGCAATGAATTAAACCGTGAATGCAGGAAGACGTGCGAGGATGTCGATGGACAGGGGCAGAGGAACAGCCAGACCGGATAAGAGGGCGACCACACACACACACGCGCGCACACACACAGGAGCCAGCGAGGAGATTGTTGGGAATTCATTTGGCTTTACACGCGGTGTCTGCCGCAATAAAACGAAAACATGCAAAACGGAATACGGAATGCGGACTCGAGTGCGCTCGCACAAGGATATTCAAGGATATTCGGCACGACTCAATGGGACCTCCTTCCACGCCCGTAATCCGGCTGCAGCCGAGGGAGACAACGACGCAACGAGAGGCGAGCGGCGGGAGGCGAGCGGGCGGCAGAGAGAGAGCAACGGATTGCGACAGTGAAGGGACGAGGGCGGGGGCCTCGGAAATGCAAATGCGATTGAGTTGATTTAGAGTCTGTAGACAGGCGGTTATTACACTGTCGCAGCCGCCCCCACCTCCCCCCCACACGCACACCCTACGACCGACCGACCGACCGACCGACGACCGACGACCGACCGAGCGACCCAGTCGCACTGGTGTGCAACATAAGGTAATTTTTCGGACGGACGCCGGAGCAAGAAATTGCCGAAACATATGCGAACAACTCCTGGCGTCCTCCCGCCTCCTTCCCCTGGACCCCGACCCGACCCGACCGGAAACGGAAACTTATGAAGTTGTTTAAAAGCCCTTGACTTGGGTAATTTTCAGCCGACTGTTTGTCTGAGTGAACGGCAGGAGGGCGGCCGAGGGAGACAGCGCGACAGGGAGTGAACGAGGGAGAGGGAGCGAACGTGTGTGCGCGGCGCAGGGGGGGGATCGGGTGTGCCATTGTCCTCGGCCATTAAGTTATCAACGACGCCGCATGTCCTCGCCTCCGCTGGCAGCAAATGTGCTGCTGCTGCTGCTGCTGCTGCTCCGTCGTCCTTAAGCGGCAATTTACTGCGAGCCTAAAATTACAGTTGTTGTGATTGTCATTGCTGCGATGTCGTTGTTGTTGTTGTCGTTGTTATTGTCGTGTTCTCTGTCATTGTTGTTGGCGTTGCCATTGTAGTCATTGCCGTTGTCGTCGTTGTCGTCGTTGTTGTCGTTGCTGTTCTCGTTTTCCGATGCTGCGGCCGCTCACAGGGTGTTCGGAAATTTTATTCCAAGCATGTGCGCGCGCCAACAGGACCGGGCGGAGGGACCGGGGCCGCTGCATCATCACCACCGAGGCCGCCGTCGCCATCGCCAGCTCGGAGCCTGGTTTTAGGTGGACTTTGACGAACTTCTGAATTCTGAAATTTCGCCGGCCAGGGGCGGCCGGGAAAGCGGGTGGCGACGAAGTCGGATTCGAACCCGACTCCGACTCGTGCTCGAGAGACAGGCGGCCGGGCGTCGGGCTGTCGTCGCAATTTCCCCTTTCGGGCCGAGCCCCCCCTCCGGCTCGGGCCCCAGCGAGCTGGCCAGCCGTCGTCAGTCTGTCGTCGGGCCTCCGAGGGCGGTGGGTCGAGGTGTCTGTCGGGGCATGAGGAACGTTCGACTTCCCAACAGAGGGCCGTTTTCGCTCGGGACCCCGGGACGCTCACCTCGGAGGCTCTCGGGCGATTATCCAAGGAGGCGACTTTCTCCAGGAAGGTCCAGCTGAGGTGCTCGGCGCTGTTGGGCAGCACGCGCTCGCGGTCGCCGGGCGACGACGTGGCGGAGGCGGTGGCGGTGGCGACAGAGGTCTCTGCGGCGAGGTCCCTGCCCAGGTCCTGCTGCCCGCTGCACGCGAAGCCGCTGGAGCTGCGAGAGCGTGGCAGGATCGTCGCTGGTCGCTGCAGGTCTTGGTGTTGTCGCTTGGGGTTCGGTCGCGGCGGAGGCGCGAAATCAAAATCGAAATCGAACTCGGAATCTCGGGATGCGGCGCCGACGACCTCATGCACCATGGCCGGGGCGAGTCGGCCGCGATCGCATTCGTGCCGAGGGAGGATCAGCCCAGGAGGTGTCACGTGACGTCGCGGGGTCCGGCGATCCGACGATTTTCCAGTCAATTGAACGCGCCTGGCCGCGCAACGGACTGTGAAATGCCGCCAAGGACACGGCGCGAGTCAGGGCGACCGCAAATGCGCCGTCCTCCAAGCACCGGCCAACCCACACACACTCGCCCACCCACTCACTCACACCACTCTCGCCCGCCGTGAAGAGATTTCGATTGTTCACACCTCGTTGAGTTTACGGCCGTGCCCGGTGAAGTTCTCGGCACGCGATTTTCAGCACGAGTCTCAGAAACAAATCGGAACCTGAACGCGCGGCCGACCAACGACTCCACATCCGTGCTCGCGAACGCTTGGCGAATCACTGACGAGGCCTGCGACGCTTTCGCTGCCCCACACGGCATCGCCTCGCACGACTCGCGTTCGACTCGGTCCGACTCGACTCGGTGCGACTCGTCGGCTTCGTCGCGCCTCGCCTCGCCACGTCTCGTTTCGTTCGTCGCCGCGCGTCTCTGCAGCGACGAGAGCTTTTGCGCTCTTTGCAGACGTGGGCCCGAGTTCCTGCGGCCGCCCGACCTCTCGGCGCTTTGTTTACGTTTGGCGGCGCTCGTGCAACACGTGCTTCGCGTCGCGCTCGGCCCACGGCGCAGACTCGGGTCCTCGAGAGCCCTCAGCAGTTTGTTTACGTTCGGAGCACGTGGTGCGGCGCGCCGGAGCCGTGCAGAGTTGCCAAGCGTCGCAGGGTGCGGGGTCCCAAGAGCCAACGGAAACACAGAAAAATCCATCGAACATTGGCTGTTGATAAAACCAACAGGAACATACGTAATGTAATGTTCGTCGAAAATAAATACAAAATTTTTACGAAATACTTAAAAAATGCTCTTCTCTTTGGCTGGGTCGAGGGAACTGTGAGTTTGAGGAGGAGAAATGAATGAAGAAATTACTGCATACATAATCTATGAAATGTCTGGAAAAGCATTTAATTTAATTCCTTCAAAGGCATGCAGTATTTCTAAGAGCCTGAATACCCCAAATAGTCGTTGCTAAGAATCCAACGACCTGGAGCCCGCACAACCGGAACCTCAAGACCCTGCCGCCCATCCCGAATCCGATTGTGAGCTGTGGTTTCAGCAGATCCTCCGAGATTCTCCGGCGTATGCAGAACCCTCCACGGAGGAAGACGAAAGGCGTCTGTTCCTTCGTCTAAGCCGCGGACGAGCGCGGGAAGCCGGCGGAAGCTGGGCAGGCCATTAAATTATTCCAGCTCTCGTTCACAATGGACTCTCGTTGATCACTCCGAGCCCGGGGACGGGCGACGGCTGCCGGCAGCGACTGCAGCGGGCGCATATAAATTTCATAATCCATTCATTAAAACAACATTCAAAACAACACCGCAGTAAACACCCACTTATGAACACAATCCGCACGCACCCACACCAGCCCCCGCACACCCATATGCCACGACGTTCCCACACCCACACACCCACACACCCACACCCATGCGCGGATGTGCGCTGGGAAAAGTTTTAAAATAAATACGAGAACAAATGAAAACACAATAAAAGGCTAAAGGCACAACTTCGCGCTCTCGCTGTCGCTGTCGCCCTCGCCGTCGCCCTCGCCGTTGCCCTCGCCGTCGCCCCGGGCCGGAGCAGGACCTCGGCCGCTCCACATTCCGAGTCCATAGAAATCCCTTTTGCGCGGCTGCCGTGGGTCGGGCGGGTCGTTCATAACTCAAAAACAACAGTTTTCAACTAAAACTTTGACTTGAAAGAAGATCGCGCCAACCCTCGCAGGCGGAGGGCGATGACGTGGCGAGGCCCACATCATTAAGTGCGGATCGACACAGCCGTTGTGTGGCGCCGGCCGGAGCTGCGAGCGAAGCAGCCGGGTAAGGGTACCGAGTACCGGCAGTCAGACGGATCCTGGAGTAGGGTTTGCCTGAAACTGGTCCCTGTGAAGCCCTGGAAGGAACTCTCGACGGCTTCCATTCAACTCCCCCCTGATCATTGCGATCGCAACTCAGTGCCAGAAAACGGAAATTCTCCGCCACATATGATTGAGTTCCCGGACAATTACTTCATCCGCATTCGGCTTGCGGCCACGGTACAGAAACCCGTTTTTCTTCTCGTCTCACTCACGCCGAACTTCCTCATTGTCAGCTCCAGCCGCAGCCAGGCTTACACGCCCACCACACATCCACCGCCACGCCTCCTCCTTCCTTCCTTGCAAACAATGCAAGTGTGTGGGGCGTGTGTGGGCGTCGCGGGTGTTTAATCCTTGCTGGGGCAGGTTTTAAAATTACAAATTATAAATGCATAAAAGGGACCGGCAGCTCATTCGAATTTGTGCTCGGGGAACAATTGCGGCCTGCGCCGGGCCGCTGCGGCAGCCGAAAACGAACTCCGGCCCCGGCCCTGGCTTCAGCCGACCCCGCCGCTCCAGGCCAGGGCTTAAGGACGACGCCAACAACAACAGGAGGCCGGCCTCACATGTGCACGGCTCGAGCTGGGGCGAGAGCGGGGTCGCTGGCGACAGGACGAGCAGGCTTTTAATTTCTAAATACATTCTTCTTCTTCTCCCAGCGACACACACACACATACACAGAGCCACGGCCACGCCCCAACGCCCTCGCCGGCGCCACCGAAGCATGAATTATTTAGCCCGATGCAGGAACTTTAATCAACTTTTAGCTTTATTATCCTCAGCCTCCCCATCCTCATCCCCGCCCGACCGGCCGCGGACTGCAAGGAAGCTGCTGTCGTGGCAGCACAACAACAACAACAACAACGACAACAACAAAAGCAGCAGCAGCAACAACAACAGCTGTCTAGCACTGCAGCAACAACCCGACGCTGGCTTTCGGCGTTTTGTTCCTGCTTTTGGGCACACGTTAGGCGAGCAATGAATAAGTTTCGCTCCACCTGCTGCCGCAAGCCACGACGCCATGTGTGCATGTGTGAGTGTGTGCGTGCGTGGGCGGATGAACCGATTGCATCTGGTGCTTGTCGGCTGCTCCCAAGGACAATAATTGTAATGAGCTCCGCGGCGAAACTGAACGAGAACGAGCGAGCGAGCGAGCTAGCGAGCGAGGAACAAAAGCCCAGCAAAGGCAGGTCCTTCATCTTCCTAATTAAAACGATTCGGCTCCACTGCAGGCGCCCGAATGCCGCGCGATCCTCGCCCGAGCGCCCAGGTGGAGAGAAATCCTCCACATCCTTCTCTGCTGCCACCCCAGGCTCCGGTTGAAAAGAACTTAATATGGAAATTCTTTCGGAAGACAAGACGCCGGCCAGGCATCGCCCAAGTCAAAGGCACAGAGCAGGAGGGAGGACGAGGCGGATAGAGGCTTATTAAATTCCTAAAAACTCAAAGGACCAGGGCCAGGACCGGGCCCGATTGAACTCAGCTCAATCAATATTTAATTTCGCCCCGCTCGCCCCTCTCAGGGCCCGGGATATTTATCATGTCCCTGCATATTGATGCATCCATCGCCTCGCATATCGGGCAACATATTGGGAAAGTTTTTGGCATTGCTGGAGCGCGCCGGCGGCGGGCAAAAACTTGATTTACTCCGCGTCGTTGCCAGTGCGCGCGAGGTGACGATATTTCATCCTCGGAGGGTCGCGAGCGCCGTCGCCGTCGCAGTCGGAGTCGCATTTGCAGTCTAGACGGAAGTTCGCCGGGCCGCCGGTCCGTCCATGCAAATGGCCAGTGATTTCGCATGCAACAAGGACGAGCGGCGAGTTCCTTAAGAACCGCACGTGCCTCACGACGCCAAGTCCTGCTGCTCCGGCTCCGGCTCGGGCTCGGCTTCCGCCCCACTTGCTGTCCCTCTAAGTCGTATTTCATTCCCTCTGCCACGGCATGTGCTCTCGGAAGTCCTCCCTCTACCTCTGCCCTTCCTTTCTGCCTTTCTCCTCGCCACGCCTCGCTCGCCTCCCGCTCGTGCCACGCACACTCCGTGGACTCGCTGCTAATTGTCCTCGTCGTTGTGGCTTTCATTTCCATAAATGGCGCACTGGCCCGGCTTCAATCTAATATTCATTACGACACATAAATGCCATCACGAGTGTCCTTCGCTCCTTCCACTCCGCGCTGTTGCCCCAGTCGCTGCCGCCGTTGTGCTTTCCAATCCGGATCGGGCCAAGTCCAGGCTCATCATCGCCGCCGCGCGTCGCCCGGACACGATCCGTGCTTCGTTTTCCGCAATTGTCTCCGCAGGACTCTCGGCCCGGATGCCCACGGGACGGCGCGCCGACGGACGTGGACGGATGTGCCGGGGAGGGCGGGGCAGGGCGGGGCAGGGCGAGGCGACGCGAGGCGAGGCGAGGAGGAAATTGTGTGCACAGTTTAGTTGTTGATTGACGTTGTTCTCGTTGTTGTTGCTGTTATTATTAGTTTAGTCCTGCTGCGGTATGGAGTTATTGTGCTTGTCCTTGTCGTTGTTGTTGCTCCTCTTGGTATGGATCTAATTTTTTGCTCATCCACTTGTTTGCTTCGAAGAGAAATGGGATTTAGATAGAAAGCGGGAGAGTATGTAAAGGAGGGAGCGAGAAAGAGAGAAGGACAGAGATGGGCCGCCAGAGAGAGAGAGAGAGAGAGATGGAGAGTGAGCTGGAGAGAAGGCCAGCGAGGTTGAGAGCGAGAAAAAATTCAATTCTTTACGTGATCCCAATTCTGATTGCAAATTGTTCGCTTTTTTCTCTCCCTCCCTCTGCCAGTTGCTGTTGCTGCTGTTCCGGGCGATGTTGATGCTCCGGTGATTGTTGTTCCAGTGGCCGTCGTTGCCGCCGTGGCCCGGTTGCTGTTGCTGGCCCCTGGAATGACAGTCGCAGCAATGAGGACGTCACGTGCCTCGTCGTGTTGCGTTCTGCGGTCGCCCCTGGACATTCCCGCCCGACCGTTTAATCCTGCTCCACGGCGACGTCCGACGCCACCCCGACCCTCTGCAGGACATCTGCTCGGACTCGAGGTGCTCTGGCCGAAACTGATCCTCGCTCCCTCGCTCCGGATTATTGCGAGATTTCCACCTCTCGCCGCCCTCCCGACTGCACCTCGCGGTCCCCTCCGCCGCTGCCTATTTGGGAATTCCCTCATTCGCTCACCCACTGGGGTCCAGCAGCGCCCAAGTCAGCCGCCGCCAGTCGTTGGCGCCACCCCTGCAGCACCCCGACGGAGCACGAAATCCATCAAAGAAAATATTCCAACCCGAAGAGGAGGGAAGCAAAAAATCCGACCTCGGCTTGTGGAAATCTTTATTCATTGATTATTTAACGACTTCTTAAGTGGTTCCCTAAGTTCACAAAAACTTTCGCCCTCCTCGCTCTCTGCCTAGCTTTGGCCCTTATCCCATCCCCTTCGCGTGTTCTCGCTCTATTTCTTTTGCCCACACTTTTCTGTGGCTTTCCCTTTCTGCCGTTTTCCCGTTTCTCCTCTTCCGTGCGCTTGGATGCGATTATCCCGAGTCAAAGAAGTTAATACTTGGAAAGTAAATTTCCCAATGTTCTCCTCGCCTCATTCAGCCTTCCCACTGCCTCCTTCCTCCCATTTCTTCATCCTCCTCGCAATTCTGTGGCCTGCCCTCATCTCCTCGGGTCCTCTACGAGCCTTAAGAGTGCGTGGAGGCCGACATGACGAAGGCAAGTGAGGTCGAGTGAGGAATAAATAGGTTGGTTCTCGCCGGCCGAAAGAGGCGACGAGGGCGCTACCGAAGTCACAAGGACTTTCGGCGCGACCGAAGGACGGCTGAAGGACCTCCGCACAGGCCGTCCTCGCCGACCTCTGGGGTAGAGTGGCGTCGAATGCGCCAGGACGATGTTTTCAGGACGATGACAAACTTCTTAAGAAACTCGACGAGCGGAACTCGATGGAGATGGGCGCGGCTACACTCGGAAGAGAGAGAGAGAGAGAGAGAGAGAGAGAGAGAGAGTGAGAGGGAGGGAGGGATGAGGGGGGAGCGAGAAAGAGAGCGGTAGAGAGAGGGGAGAGAGACGTTTGCGAGGGACTGCGCTTGAACAGCTGTTGCCAGGAACTCGCCAACCAAAACACATCAGTCTAAGGACTCGCCACGAAGTTCATGCGAACTGAGTTCAACAACAACAACATGGGTAGCAGCAACGACCACAGAAATAACAGTGACAACAACAACAACAACGAAATCAACAAAAAAGAGGCTTCCGTTTTTCTGGCCGGCAACTAAGATGATTTGAATAGGAAAATATTATTTTGATCTTCTGCAAATATTGTCAGTAGGCTCCTTATGCTGTCGCCTTTGTTGTATTGGTGGTTGTTGTTGTTCTGATTGTTATTGTTGTTGTTGTTGTTGTGGCCGATGACATCGTGCAGAGTTTTGACACAAAATGGTTTTCGTTGGCACTCAGTCACTGACGACGGGATCCTTTAATCCTTTTAGCACCGAGAGTGCGAAATAATTTCAATTGAGGCGAAAGAGAGTGAAAATATTCTCACAATGTTTGTGTGTGTGTGCGTGTGTGTGTGAGTTGGGTGTCCTCCTGATAAATTCATAAAAATTGACAAACTGCATATTAAGCCGTCGCCGGTGAGGGGTTTTTGCGATCGCAATTGAATTGTTGAGTGGATTTCCACGAGTTTCTGAATAATTGATAACTTTTCCCATTCATTCTTCGCTGGTTCGTTCCCTCGTTCATTCCGTCATTAATGCGTCATTCGCTCAGTCCCCCATTCACTCGCTCATTCAGCCAGAATGGAGGATCCCGGACGCGCGCAGATCCACTCAAAATTTATGCGTCGCTGTGGGCGGAGTTCGAGTGTGTGTGGAAATATGCATGTGTGAGTGAGGGAATCACATGGATTTTTAAATAAATGTCTCTGCTGAATCGGGCTACACCGAAAATCGAAGGCGGTTCTCGCCGCCAGGACCCCAGACATCTGGGTCGAGTCAGCCGCGAGAGCCTGGCGAACGAGCCATGGAGCGGATTCGCCAGGGCTCCCGGTTTCGCCCAGTGCGCGAGGAATTTGCGGCAGGTGACCTTTTCGTGTCAAAACATCCAGAGCCCACCTCGACCCTCCCTGCACCCGACTTCCTGGCTCGCCCGCTGAGCCAGATCGGGGGAAATGCATTGCAAACGAAGCGAATCCCATGAATAATTCCCTCTCTCTCCCACCTCCCGCTCGCGGCCGCGCATCCAGAGGCGCGATATCGTGTCGGCGTCGCGTTGCCAACTGCTCCTGCTCCCGTCGCTTGTGTCTCCGTGGAGCCGAGCGATGGGAGCCGGGCGTTGGGCGTCGGGCGTCGGGCGGAGCGGCCTGGGGCCGGGGAAACGTTGTCAATGGAGCAGCCGTGAAAAATGTTGGCCCTGTTGCGTTCGTTGCCGCCGCCGCCGCCGCCGCCGCCGATGAAGTTGTTGACGGCGCTGATTTTTCAGTTGACGTTGACAATGCGAGCCACATGGGCGAATGATTCTATTTGTCTGCCCCTGTCGCCCTCGCGGCTGCTCGCTTTGGGTCGCTCTTTGTCCCGCCCTTTGTCCCGCCCTTTGTCCCGCTCTTTGTCCCGCCCTTTGTCCCGCTCTTTGTCCCGCTCTTTGTCTGTCCCGCTCTCCCATTGTCTTCCTCATTGTCTTGTCATGTTGTCCTCCTCTTTCTCCTCGTTCCCGCATGCTCCCTCCCTACGGGAAATCTTTGGGTCTGTCTCGAGGCCCGCAGTTTTCGAAGCTTTGATGTTTGCTAAAGTCCTTATTGGCATTGTGGGTTTTTTTGTTTATTTATTTTTTTCCACTCCCTGCTGTTGCGTTTGTTGTTGTCTCCCTCGTTGGTGCTAATCCCGGCAATTGTCGCTGATCCTGTAAACCGCATCCTGATTCCCGAAATGCAATTTATCGACCCTACAGTGGGCCGAACGATTGCAGTGCGTTCGCTTTGGGCGGAAGCTGCCTCGCCACGCCCACCCGCCCACTTCGGCCGCCCTGCTTCATCGACGCCGAGCCACGAACGTGCCCAATACAAAGGAATTAGTTTTAGCCGCGACAGGATGTGAGCGGAATTTATTTGCAATTAATTGCTGTCGCTAGAAGTGAAAATGTTTGCCAGCCACGATAAACGACGACCTGCTGCTGCCGGCGCCGGTGTGGCTGCTGTCGATGCTGCAGTTCTGGCAGTTGTTGCTGCCGTTGGTCGCTGCTGCGATATCGCAACTGCTGCTCTGGCGGGATTTATTGGAATGGGACTCCAACGATGCATTATCGAATATCGTGCAGATGTAATAAATAGTCCAACGAGGGAACAGCAACAAGAACACCAGCAACAACCACCACAGCGACAGCAATTATTTAATTTTGATTTCAATAGAATTCGTGCTTTTCACTATCGGAAGTTCGCGGCCCGAAGGGTTGAGGTAGTTTCATGGGCTCACAGGGATGGATGTCAATTTTATGTTAAATTATTTTTAAAATTTTAGAGCAGTAAACCTGGTTGAAGTCGCCGCGAAAGGGCTTCGCTCCTTCGAGGACGAGGACGAGGACGAGTGCCGACGGACGGAGGGGTTTCGGGCCTGCGAATCGCTCGCAATAAAATCGCATCGAGACTTTGTGCCGACGAGTTACGACCTGGCTCATAATTTCCAAGCCAGCGGCCCACGATTTACGACCTCGCGAAGGAAGCAATTTTCGAGCCCGGGACTCGGGCCCTCTCAGTAATTGCCGCAGGGTGTGGATGTGTCGGTCGGAGCTAACAACGTGCAGCCTGCAGCTGTCCGGAATAAATCACCGCCGCCATCCGAATGTCCGATGAAGACATCAGCGGGAAGTCGCCCGTAGCCGCCCCCAGCCGCCCTTCCCGTGGGCCCCGGGCACCCGGTGTCCACTGGAGGCCGCTGGGTTGAGTGGTTGAGAGGTCGAGGGGTCGGGGGCTCGCCATGCGTTGTTGAATGCCGTTAATTCCGCGTGCTAATTGCGTTTGGATTCGATTTTAATTTTTTCACATTTGTTAGGATCCGTTTTTTCCAGCTCTTGTCGCTGCCGGAACCGGAAGTCGGAGATGGCGAAGGGAAAACGTAAAAATGTCGCACTTGCGAATGGAATTAAAGGCGAATCAGGGCCGGGAGCGACGGCGCGGCGCGGCGCGGCGAGGACGAGGGCGGGGGCGCCAGGGATGCCAATTCACGTGCATCCGCCGCTCGTTTCCACGCCTCGCAGGAGTCACGGGGCCCGACACACACTGACACCCTGCACCCACACACACTCACTCCCCCACACGCGTTGGCGCCGCCGTCGTCTAAGCGATTTTTGATTACACTTCCGCCGGAAATTATCATGCATCCTTCAGCTCGAGTGGGTTCCGTGTGCGGCGAACGAGCGCCGGTCGCGCCGGGAGGAGGGCGACGGGCGTTCGCCGCGTCGAATCTTGACGCAGTCCGATGGGTTCGATGGGAGCCTCTTTCGGTTTATTTTCGCGGACTTAAATTGGATTTAATTTGCGCCTTCCGGCGGCGGCGGCAGCGGCTGCGTCAATGGCGACTAATTGGGCCTCGCGCGGCCTGAACGCCGAACCCAACTAGAGCCCGAGCCCCGCCCCCCCCGTAACAATCGCCGGCTGCTGCCACTTCCGGTTCCGGTGGCTGGACTCATTCGCCCCCGCTCATTGTTTGCAGACTCCGGCTCCGACTCAGACCCAGACTCGGCCGTGGCCGTGGCCGTGACTCGTCCCTGCGGAGACTAACGAATTGCTTTGTTGCTGTCCTCGGTGCTGCTCCTGCTGCTGCTGTTGTTGTCGATGTTATTATTGACGGTGGTTTCGTTGTAACTGTTGTTGCTGTTGCTGTCTCAGTGCTCTCAAGACGCCGCTGATGGACGGAAATCCACTCCCTCTTATCAGCTGCCACAGACAAACACAGCAGCCACCGCCACAACAACAACGACAGCAGCAACCAGGCTCAGGAGCCACTCGGCCCGTTGAAGCCTGCTGACAGCCGGCCGACAGACGGACGGACAACCGAGCAGCGACAGACAGCCGAGCCCAGACGGACGGCAGACCGAGGAGGAGAGATGGACTGATTATGAACAGAGCGCAGACAGCTCGAGATGGAGCCTGAGACTGAGACGGAGACGGAGACGGAGACGTAGGCGGAGATGGACGGCCAGCGAGAATATCCATTTCCGAAATGTAACCGTCGCCCGCTCCTTCTCGTGAGTTGTTGTTGTCGTTGTTGTTGTTGTCGTTGTCTGCTCTCCCTCGACCGGGCGCATTGATCCAATTTTGAGGTCCATTTGTGCCCTCGAGAGCCCTCAGTGCGGTCGATTTAGCCACGATTTGCGGCCTCGCTGGGCCAGCATCGATTGGCTCCATCGGCTGCGCGACCCGACACCTCGGCGAGCGAGAGAGGGCGAATGAGTGGGTGAAACAGAATAATTAGGGCCCAGGATGGCCTGCACAATGAGTGCTGAGTCCTGCGGGACTCTCGGGCTCTCGAGTCCCTTCAATATTTGATTGCTCTATATTAATTAACGCCAAAATCGATATGATTTCGCATTCTAAATGCCCACGATTTCCGTGATTCCCTCCATCGTCCGACATCGATTCGCCCGTGCTCTCCCTCAGTCCTTCTCCCTCCACCCTTTTCGCACCCTGCAGGATGACGGGGAAAACGGGAACAATCAGGGATGCCTAAGAGCGGTCGCAGGGAGTTGCGGGGAAAGGACTGGGGCGACAAGGAGAGCTGTGGGCTCGAGGCACCGACGCACAAATCCAACAGGTAATTGAGTGGAAACGTGATCAGATTTCATTATTTATTGCGGCCCCTAATGGAATAAGTCTTCGACTCCGCTCCACAGACTGATGGACCCACAGACAGACGGACAGACAGATCAACCAGCCGGCGATGCAGACAGACAGACAGACAGAGAAAGAGAGAGGCGGATGACAGCACAACAATCGCCCGGCGGCGGCAACAGCGTCGTGGGGGGCCCGGGCTGGAGGCGTCGGGGACTCGCAGGACTCGTGATTCGCAGCGAATTGTGATTGAGTTTCCGTTTCGCATTGCTTTCCATTGTGTGGACAACTTGGCGCTCCTTCCGTTTCGCGCCCTCGCCCTCGCCACCGTCGCCCGTCCGTCCGTCCGTCCGTCTGTCGTCGGCGAAAGTTGAACCGTTCTCGGCGACTCCTTGTTGTTGCTGGATTTCGGGAGTTCCTCCGCTGGAGTCTGTGAACTGTGTGTATGTGTGGGTGTGGGTGTGAGTGTGTGCATTACATGTACAAGCGCCTTAATTTGTGGATTGCGACCAAATCGCTCGGAAGAATCGTTTGTTTGTCTGGGTTTGTTTTCATTTCTACTGTCTGTCTTATCCCCATCTGTGTCCCGATCTGGCCCGCTCCCCCCCCCCCCTCTCGCTCCCCGTTTCGAAAATTCATTTAGCACGAATTTCGCGCCATAAAATCGGTGACAAAATTGGAAAACTTTTCGCCCCTCGACTGCAGACAGACAGACGTTCAGCACAGTTCATCAGTCAGCCGAACAGACAGACAGACGGCCGTAGACAGACGGCGGCAAATCAATACCGCCCCCGGAAGTCCTTCGCGCGGGTCCGGCCGTCCTCGCGCACTCATTTCGAGCCCAACTTAAAGCTCGGCCACGCCTGGCTCCCCTCCCGGCGCCGGCCACGTTTCTGCGTCTCGGTTTCATTTCGCAATGCGCCCCGGGACGCGCCCTCCCCCCCCCCCTTCCCCCTGCTCGTCACCGCCCCCCGGGAGCCGTTGTCGATGGTGGCTTTCGGTGGATGCGCGGATGGATGGATGGATGGATGGATGGCTGGATGCACCTTTTGTACGTTTTTAATTTTCCTGTTTTATTTCCGGTTTGCGATTCCGACTTCAGCGTTATTGCGTTCGTGCTGCTCCTCCTCTGGTTGTTGTTGTGTTTGCTGCTCCCATCTGGCTGCTGCTGGCCGTTGTTGTCGCTGCTGTTGCTGCTGTTGCTGAGCCCCACGGCCTCAGGCGTTGATTATGCAGCTCGGGCTCTGGCTCTGGCGCTGTTGCCTTCGCCAGCCCTTGATTGAGCCCTGCACCTGCGGCCCGCTGCGTGTGTGGCGGCCAATTTTTTCCAGTGTCCCGGCATTTGTGCAACTAAACGCTTCCGTCTCTGTCTCTGTGTCTTTTTCTCCCTCTGTCTCTCCGTCTGCCTGCCTGCCTGCCCATTTATTTGTCTGCCCTGGAGTCCGCCGTCGCCTCGTCTGTCCATCTGCCTCGCTCCATCTTCCCTCCTTCTCGTGCGCCTCACCTGGCCTCCTCCGGGCCCTTCGTCTTCTCCCCCAACCCCCCGGCTGCTTTCTCGCAACCACAGCCTCTCACTCGCAGTCCTTTCAATTTTAAACGTTTCCAGCCGACCTCAAGAACGACGTCGTTCCGCCACATCCGCACTTCTCGCTCTGTTCGCCCTCTTTCGCTCCCCGTCCTGCCGTCGACGATGAAGTTATCAAGGACTTTTTTCGGATTTGCCCACCGTTGATACTTTTTGCACTCCTTTTTGGAGCTCCGACTCTCGCTGTTGTGTGGCTCGCAGGCCGAATGGGCTTTCATGGGAATATTTGCATAAAAAGGTCAGTGGCTCCCGTCAATGGGCCACCAAGTCGTTGGGCACGCCGCCCCGCCCCGCCCCGCCCCACCTCCGGAGCATCGGGAGCCAATGTTGCCATTTGATGGTGATGCTAAGCGAGCTCTTTGTGCGGCGGCAATATTTGGAAAATTCCCCTTGCCATCGAATGGACGCTTAAATGAAAGTAGTCCGAGCTATGCGGAGCGAGACCAAAGGAATGCCGTGAAAGGGATCTAATTCTGGGGGAGAAGGGGACGAGGGGAAGGGGTCAGGGGGCTCCCTTTAAAAACCTTGTCGACCACCGAGCAAGTGGTTTATTGTTCCTTTGCAAATGGGAGTCGTGGAATTCGCAGCACTTTCTTAAAGCGCTTTCATTAAACCCGAGGAATCCGAATTGAATATCATATATAAAAATACACACGATTGCAACCGACACTAGTTCATAGTCCTAAATTCAACAGGCTTCCGGTTATTCAGGCTCGAATCGGTGAAGAACCAACAGCTTTTCCATTAATAACTTGATATCAAATGACGAAAAAATGACGAAAATCCCTCGATGTTTCGGTTTTTAAATATTGGTTCAAAATAATTTTTTTGTGGATGACCGGCCACTGGGGGGATTAAAGGACTTATTTATTTTATGGGGCAAATGCATGGTGAAAAACGGCAGAATTTTCACGTTTAATTCCAAGCACTCTGCTATTTATTCAAGGTTTTCACAATGAAATGGTTATTAGTATTTTTAGAATGTTTTCAAAATTTTACAAATATTACAGAAATAGATGTGGAACTAATTTCATTGATGTAAAAGTACTGGCGGCCGCAGGTCCTCGGTCTTGTTTACCATAAATTTGGAGTCGTGCTTTTAAATGCCAATATTATGATTATTCCTAAAAATTATTCCTAACTATGGGTATTATTTATAGCTGCAAGAGCAATGACACAGTCGAATTCTAAATGAAACCTCTGCTGAAGGATTCCTCGGGGAGTCATTGGGGCGACAGGATTTATTTCATATGCAGCGCGTCATGGCGCACTCGGTGAATCATCAATTGTCAAGGTGTGCCCGAGATTCGGGCGCGGCGCCATCGGGGCCGGGCAATTTGTCGTCGATTATGCTAATTTGCAGGCCAGACACAATGCGGCCCCGGACGATTCGCAGGCGACAATTGACGATTGACATTCGACACGTGCCTCGTTCGCTGTCCATCGATGGGAGGGAGTCGAGTGGATGATGCTGTTGGTGTTGCCAAAGGTGTGACTGATGGCGACGGCGAGGTTGTCGACGTCGTTGTCGATGATAGCCGAGGCTGGTCCATTTGCATGTTTGGCCGGGCGGCGATCGGTAATCGGTAATCGTCCGACCTATGGGCCCATTCAGTTGCGAGCAAATAATTACGCATGCATTGACAAAACGACAACAACGGCAGCCACAATAATTCGGCCACTATCAGCCTGACACTCACTCATTCACTCAATTGGGCTCATCGGGCGGTCGGGACGAGGGCAAACGGACAAATTAATTTGAATTATGGTCACAATGACTGCCTACGATAACAACAATGGCGGCAACATCATCGACACCAGTGGCAGGCAACAACAACGACCGCAATACGTCAAGCAATCAACCGACCAACCGACCAACCGACCAACCGACCGGCCAGACAAACAGCAGCAGCAGCGAGCGGGCCCGAGGCGTCAAACGAGGGGGACAAACGACCGCAGTCGGAACCAAAATCGACGCTAATCGCACGCACACAGAGACCAACACGTTGGCGGCAGCATCGAAAATTATTGCTCAATCAGGACGAGGCAGGACCCAATGAAATAAATGTCGTGTCAACAATCGTTGCAACAACAGAACTATCAACGGCAACGGCAACGGCAACAATGGCATTAACCATCGGTTGGAAAACCAATATTTGGTCAACTGTCGAAAGTGTTGCCTGGTCATTTGTCCAGGACGGGGGAGGGAGGGGGTGCGACCAACAAGATAGTTGATCACAAGGTATTTTCCTCCGCGCCCTCGCTTCCTTCGCTCGGCATTTTGCGGCCGGAGCTGGGCAGCTCATGCGAACCGCAGATAAACAGTTCAGCACGCGATGCAGGCGCACAGCGGACGGGATCGAGGTCCTGGCGCAAAGTATCAATTATGCTGATGGCGGGGTGCGATGTCGAGGGCGTGGGCTTTCGCTGCCAAGGTGGGCAAAACCCTGGGGCCTCTTGCGATAGGCGTGTGTGCTCAGGAGATCCTGCCAAACTCGATAGGGAAGAACATTTGGAAAATTATCAAATTCTCGGCAGCACATCTTCGACAATTCCCCCTCGCCCTCACAGCATGTCCTCCGAGCTGTGTCTGCCAAGGTCTCGCTAATTGAGCTCCTTCGGCGAAGGAGTGATTCTGCTGGATCTGCCTTTAAAAGGCACGGCCTCTTGAAATGTGCTTGCGAACACATTGGGTATTTACGCAGTGGTTGTTGTTGTTGCCTCCGCTCTAATGGCTGAGCAAACACACTCACAAAGACGGACGGCGGAAGGCGGAAGGACGGGGCCCGGGCCGTGGCAGACGTTTCTAAAATTAAAAGCCCGCCGTCGTCGTCGCTCATTCGGAGCCACGCGCGACCACCCGCCCATCCTCCGCCGCCCCTGGGGTGGGGAGCCGCTGCAAGGGAGCCGCGTGTCGAACAAGGACCTCCGGCGAAATCTTTGAGTAATGCAATTCCCTCTTCTCTGGTCACGTTCCCGAGTAAATCAATTAAGTTGTCATAAATTTTATTTTATTTTCATTTTCGTCTCTACGTCTTCCTGTTTTTCTCTCTTCGTTCGTTCGTTCGTTTCATTTTTCAATTTTGATATTTTATTTGCCTGCAAATGGCCGGCTGCGAACCGGATGCCGGGCGATGCGTGCCAGACGAAATGAAGCTGGAACGATAAATAATAAAGTTCGTCTGCCCGGCGAGTGGATGCTGGATGTTTATGCTCTCGATGGCCACTCTCTCTCTCTCCTTCGGCCAGGCAGGATCCCGCCTACGGGAGGAGAGAAGGGAACGTGCCTTCAATTGCGCCTTGAAGACATCACCGGCCTTGGGCGTCCTCGGAGTCCTCAGCGAACCGCCGCATATCTCGCCACAACACCTTGACTCCGCTGGGGAGCTCCGTCAAGTTCGTGAGGCTTCCAGCGGACGCGAAGTCCTGCGGGGAGCTCCCCGTCCCACCGAAATCAGGACGATCAATTAAAATTCAAATGAATTAACAAACAGGAAATCCCGCCACGGCAGCTGCTGCGCGCACCAAAAATTAATTCAACCCCGCCCCCTCCGACGTCAGGCCACCTGCCGGGACTCGAAACGCGAGGCGAGGACGAGACGGGCGCGGCGTGGCGGGTGTAATTGCGGAAACATAACGGTTAATTTACTTTTAATTACGTCATCACTTTCACCGACACCGCCTGAACGACGTCCGTCACCATCGCGATGGGGCGTGACGAGGGGCAGAGAGCGAGCGGAGGGAGACGAGGGGTAGGTGGCCATCCATAACGAGACCCCGCTGGGAAGGAGAGCCGAGAGAAGCCAAGCGAGGTTTGTCAAAGCAGCTGAAGTGTCGAAATTGAAACCACAGCAACAACAGCAGCCCCCCTAGAACAACAACATCGTCCCTGCGGCAGCGGGAGGAGAAATGCCGGGAATCCTTTTGAATTATTTGCGATTTTTATTAAAACAAATTTTATCTCTTTATCCGAGTAATTTTTATGGCCCATCGTCGTCGCGGAGACCCCGCCACGCCCCGACCCCGACCCCGGCACGACCGGCGACGCGACGCGACGTCACGGAACGTAACGTAACGTGGAGTCTTGCGTCTTTGGAAAGGTTTCGGCAGCGGTTGACGGCGCCTGGGCGCAAATAAACGTTGGCCACTTTTAATAAATCCTCTCCGACGTAGCTGAAAGGACTCAGGATGGAGCTGCCGAGAGCCGGGAGAGCCAAGCCGAGGGTGGGAAGTGCTTAGGGGAAGCACGAAAATTATTGAGCTTCCAGCCAGCAGACAATGGGACCAAACTGAATGGAACGATCGCGGGAGGCGGACTCGAGGGAGACTCATGGCTTAATATGGTGTTATAAATTTCGGCACAAAAACAATTTAGTTCGTCGCATTGTGGGCCGCCTCCCCCGCCGCTTGTAGTTGTGGTGGAGGCACCAACACACAGACACACACACACGCACACAGCCACCGAGCAACCCCACCGCAGCAGCGGCAACAACAAGCCGGGGAGGGAAGCAGGTCTTGGCTGGCGTAAGCTTTCTAAATGATGGTGGTTTAATTTGGCAACATTTAGCGGGCCCGCCTCGTCCTCCCGCTGCGACGACGAATCGACGCGGACGACGCCGGCGATGGCACGGAGGACGCCAACGACAGGGTCCTTTTATGGCGCCGGCGAGGACTTTCAACGGGGATTATCTTTTCATTCAGCAAGGATTATTTGCTTCCCGAAGATTCAATAACAATTTTGAAATGAGTTTAATTTCGTTAAGCGTCGCACTTGCTCCGCTCGCCGCACAGGATAATGCCGCGGAGCAGCGGAGAAAGGACATGCCGAGGACGGCGAAATTGACTTGGATTCCTGGCCGTCTGGAGTGACAGGAGGTAGTAAAGACCACTGTGGAGTCCTTGGCCAGAGCTGGGCGATTGAACGCGGTAATTAACGCAGATTCGACGGCTCTCGTCCGCCAGGCGATGATCGGAAATAACCACGGCCTTAGGAGGCCGTCGCCCGCCCCGTCGCTCGTCGCCCGTCGCATTCCCCAAGTCGGCCTTTCCTCCAGCGGAATCCCGCCACCCATCGAGGAGAACTTCATTTCCCTCACCCTTTGCCGTCGCCGCCTTAATTAGAAATATTGATGCGCTTAAAGAGCTTTTCGCCATCAATTAAGGGCTTAACACGACTGTAATCAAGAGTGCTTCTGAGGACTCGACGCATTTTCGCTACATCTCGTGGTTTCGGCTGCTGCTCGTTTACGGATTAAACCGGGCCCGCCCGCCTGCCCTGTGGGCGCTCGAACAAAGCGTCCTTTGATTGCCGGGAGACGAGTCCGTTGGGAAGGAAATCAATTACGGAGTCCTGGCGAGGGGGGCGGCACGGCGTTGGCCCGGATAGGTCGAGATCGAGGCGAGCGAGTTGGGTCCACGATGGCCGTGGTCGAGGCAGATTGAGTCGGGCCACGGGGCGTTAAAATGCTCCAACTTAATCACGGCAACAAGGGCATATACCACGCCTGATTGAAGGCCTTCACCGGCCGGACGCTCGAGACTCCTGTCCATCTTCTTCCCTCGTCGATCGGGCGACCGACGTCGGACGTCAGGGCGGCCAGGACGACGCAACATCCGTCGCTCATCCGCCGGGCGTCAGCGTCAGCTGTCAGGAGGCGACGACGGGCGGAGGACGATCCAAAATTGCACCGCTGGAGCCACCGACCGGGGCGAGGAGCCGCCATGGAGGACGAGCTGCTCGTTGGAGAGGTTTCCATTGTTCTTCACACGCATTGTGCGAGGCCCGGCTTCCGCTGTTGCTGACGATGTCGATGGCGTCGGCGGTGTCGTCTGTCGGCCGACCCGGGCCGGCCCAACAGACAGCTGCTAATTTTGAATTTGATACGCTGCCGCCGACCCCGGGAGACGGCGGACGGAGGAAATGCAATTTCAAGCGGCTCCGATTGAGTACCTGTGGACAGGACTCGTGTTCGAGGGTGTTCCAGAAACGAGTCAACTCGGCTCGGCTCGCAAATCCCCGCTACGACAACACGCTCTGCTCTGTTCTGCTCTGTCCTGCCGGTCGAAGGAGTCTGCCTCGGGCTCGTCCTGCGGCGATTTATTATCTGTGGGCCAGCATGTGCAGGGCCGGCCGCTCCTTCCTCCAACTCACATCGTCCTCCCCGGCTCGGCCCGTCGTCCATCCATCCGACGGCGGAGAGGAAATCGCATTAGGAAATTCGCCGGAAATTAAAACTTGTGCAAAAAATATCCTCCGACTACGACTACGACTCGCATTCACATTCACATTCGTTGCGAAGTTGGTCGGGCTCGAAGTGCGATTCATTCCGTATGCGGGCCGGAAGCCGAGTCGAAGATGATGACGAATGCGCGGAAGTGGCCGTTGTCCTTTGCACTGCACTCGGAATTGCTCCTCCGAACATCCGACCACCCGCCCAGCCGTCCCTTCGCTCGTCTTCGGCAGGACGCGCCGGACTGGGAAAGTTTGCTCATTTCAGCGCATTTTCGCTAATGGAGTGACAGGCGGGAAGAATTATTAGTTGCGAACATGCATGCGGAATTTTAATCGAGCTCCCTCCAAGTCCGTTCTCGGTCTGTCTGCCTGTCTGTCTGTCTGTCTGTCTGTGGTTGTGTGTGTGACCATGCTCGTGTGTGGGGGTGTCGGGCGAATACGTGATCATTGTGCAATCGCCAGGATTTGAGGCGCAAGCTCGAGCCCTTCAGCTGGCTCGAATTGATGTCTTCGCATGCAAAATCGTCGTGGAAGTTGTCGAAAAATATTATTCAAGTAGCTGCAGTTGCGACAAATGAGTTACGGTGGACTCGGAATTCACTTCTCACTCGCAGGCAGCCGGATCCGGTTGAATCCTGTCTTCCTTCCAATCGCGATTTGTTCATTCATTCTCATTGACTTTCCCGGTGTTCATTTGTTCGTCATTTCCGTCGCACCAGCCCAGGGTTAATTTCCCATAGCCTGCAACGTTCATCCCTAAATCATCCATTCCCCAATTCATCAAGAATTCATTTCGCCTCCTTTCGCCACTAATGCGACCAATAAAAGACCTTTCCTGCCGAGTGGACGAAATCGCTCCATTTCTCCCCAGCGCCCGGTGTCGACCCTGCTGACAACCTGCCAATGCATAAGTGATTCCGTCCTTGGCTTCGCCAGCTTTCTCCCCCTCACACCCTCATCACCCCCCTGTCCTTCTGCTGTTCCGGACAAAGTTCATCGCATGATTTCTTCAAACGATCAGCATCTGCTCCTCCCCCGCCTCACTCCGTCCGGTCCCGGTCTCGGTCTCGTCCTTAGCTGCACGTCCCACGACTGGCGACTGGCGACTGCCGCCTCCTCACGAGGCTCGTGGTCAGGGCCCTGTGG
Source organism: Coelopa pilipes (assembly GCA_947389925.1). NCBI lineage: Eukaryota > Metazoa > Arthropoda > Insecta > Diptera > Coelopidae > Coelopa > Coelopa pilipes. Next base: position 27,146,373 of record OX376700.1, on the reverse strand, counting down.
AGCTGCATCCGTTTTTACGGCCACCCCCGGTGCTCATTCTAGTGTCATTTGCCTGCGACTCAGCTTCGCCTCTTCTCTCTCCCTTCCCTCCTGTTCCTCCGCTTTTGTCTCCCGCCGCAGTTTCTCGTTCTTCGCCCGGGCTCCTAATCTCGAATGGCTCCACTATCTCCAGCGATTCGCCAGCAAATCGTCCATTTATCGTGGTCCATATGTCGCCACTTGGCATCCGAGACATCGGCCCTCGTCGCAGCCGGACCTTGGACTGGAACTGGAACTAAATGGGCGCGCGCGGCACGAGGCACGAGTCTCGGATTCGCCGCCTTTAAACTTGGCTGAAAGGCAGTTCGCTCTCTCTCAATCTCCCTGTCCGAGAGGTGCCTCTAAATTAAAGCAGCAGGATCGCTTTTTTCTAATCCCAGCTTCCTGCGAGACTCGCCCACTGTTCACTACTTTGCATTCGTCCTGGTCGTCTGTCTGTCTATCTGTGTCGCTGCCTGTCCGTCCATCTCTCGACTCGTCCGTCGGCCCGCCGTCGCCGATTTGCGACCAAATGAACGATCGACTCCATGAATTGTTTTTCCCAAAGGAATTCCCGCCGACGCAGTGGGCAAAAACGCGCCGACCTCTCGATGACGGCGATGGCGACGGTGACGGATTCGATGGGAGGGATCCGCAGGTCGGGGACGGTGGTCGGTGGTCGGGGGAAACCGACAAAAACGAGATGCGATGACTCCCGCACCGAGTTCAATCACTGCCAATAAAGATTTCCAATTGATTTTCATTTTCCGCAATATGTGCGGATGCAGTCGTTATCCGGGCGGTGGCGGCACAGGGGTGGGGTGGGGTGGAATTTGGCTGGTGTCTGCTGCGGCTACTGGCGGGGGAGCGAACGAGGCACGGGAGCCGCTCGGGCCGGTGTCGAAATAGAGCCGTGATGAGTGCCAAGCTTGGCGCATCCGAGAGCTGGCTAAAAATGCCGAAATAGTGGAATGCCTTGGCAGGACGCTAAGTGGAGGTGGACGAGGAGCTGGGCGAGGAGAGGCAAAGGAGGAGCTGAACGCGGTGAGAGGCGAACGTGCAAGAGCAACGATGCAGATGCAGAGGTGGAGCCAGCGAGCGATGGAGCCAATTGGGGCGACAGTCGAACAACTCCGCTGACTTGGCTTGACCTATGCATAAGAAATTGAGATTTCTTTGAGTTTTATAAAATACAAATTCTCCGTTTGCCACATTCTGTAACATAAATTTTGGTGATTTCATTTACAAAATATTTCTGCAATGGAATAAAGGGGATGTAGTTAATTTTGGGGTAGTGCATTATCGAGATTGTTTTCTTTAGATTGTTCGAAATTTGGCCCACTTGGCCCACCGTGGCCTGCCCCGTGTGGCGTCTGCTGCATCTGATGGCGAAAGAACATCACTTTGATTTGATTCATTCGAACGCGATGAAGCGAAAATCAATTGCCTCTCAAATCCCGACAATCCTGCCGCTGATGTCTTTTCCAATGTTGTTTTTCCCAGTTGTTGTGTTGCTTGGTTGCTCGTTCTTGTTGTTGCCTGCGCCGTCATCGCAGCCCACATCCTCATCCTCATCCGCAGCCTCATCGGCGTCGTCCTCGTCGCTTTCGTATTCAGTGCGAGTTCGGGGAGTTGCTGTTGTTGCCCGACCTGCCTGACTCCCGATGACTTCTCGTCCGCTTCAAAATAATCGTTTTAAAAACACATCGCTTCCTGTTGGCCCCATTGTTGTTGCTGCTTTGCTGGTTTCACTGTTGCTAATTCTGGGGAAATCGCATGAAAACGGAATGAACCGGAATGGAAGGTGATTAAAGAGGGAACGAAGAGAGAATTAGAATGAGGAAGTGAAGGAGGCAGAAGATAGAGAGAGGCAGCAGGAGGTAGAAAGAAACAAAGCACACACATTCACCCACGGATGACGGGACCCGATGGGGACCGGAAGTCGATTCAGCTCAGGGACGAGTCGTTCCACGAACGATGCCGTCGATGGATGGTGATGGTATCGATCAATCCAATCGAGGACGATTTCAATATTGAAGCCAATCGACGACGTGTCGAAATAGGTGGGATTTTCATATCCTGAATCGTTGCAAGTCGTCCTTTCGCGAGTGAAAATGTGAAAATGTGGCAGATTTTGCCCAGTGATCCCGGTTCAGTAAGGCGGTGATAAATAATCAATTGCGGCGCTCGCAGGACAATGAGGACTCGTTGTTGCCCTTTCGCAATACTCCCGGGGCGCATTAATTAAATTCCCGGCACAATAGAAGCGCCGGATGAATTGCGGGCTTCTCGATGAAGCGGCTCCAGGATCGAATTTCACGCAAAATGAATGCAGGAGGCGGAGGGAGGGGGGACGTCTGTTCTAGCCATGGAAGTTTCGCGCCCTTCGGGAAAATCGGCGAACACACACAATTTGGCCAAAACAATAACCTCATCAGTTGGCAGATTTCATAATTTATTAACTCGTTTCCCTATCACTCCATTATTTCGGCCGCCAACTCGAGCGGAAGGAGCTTCCGAAAAACCCAACAAAAATCGTAAAACCGTCTAGAGGAAAAACTGCAACAACAACAATAGCCACAACAACAAATTGCTGCGCCAACTGAAGGGAGTGCAATGGCAAAGGGAAGCATCGCAGGATGCGGAAATCCTTGCCGGAAGCAGCAGCGAAAACTTTGACTTTTGTGCGCCCGAACAACAGACAGAGCGAGAGAGGGAGAGCGGGAGAGAGGGAGAAGGAGCTTGATCAAGGCATAGTGGGAGGACGATCGCGAGAGGGCGGGGCGAAGGGCGAGTGGCGAGGGGCGGAGTTTCGCACAACAAGGACTTTGCAACTTTGCAGTCAAGAAATTTACACCATCAGCAGACAGCGCCGAATGCAACAACAACATCAATAACAACAACAACAACACCTATTCCCCAAATGACAAGAACAACAGCGGCAGCTCCCGAAATGACAAGCACAACAACAACAACAATGACAACGACTCCCACTACGACTACGACGGGCTGCAGGGCGAGCCGGAGTGAAGGATGAACGTGCGGAAAGCGCAGTCTGTCGGGAGGACAGACAGGGGAAGCGGGCAAGGCTGAGGGCGAGAGCGGCGGGATCGACAACAGAGCCGAACAACCTGCCGCCTCGGAGCCCGGATCGAACGGCATCCGGTCGGCCGACGCGCTGTCGAGAGCGAGGGGACAGAGAAAGGGTTTGAGAGTGAGAGGGCTGGCGGTGTGCGCTCAGCCGTGCCGAACGAGAGAAATTCGACTTCTTCCCGATCCGACTTCGAGATCCCGGCGGTGGGGCGGGGCCGGGTCGGAGCCGGCGACTTATGGCGCGGTATCAAATTCTGACAGCGGCCCGCGCCGTAGACGAACGGATGAATGAGTGAAAATGAACAGCGGCGGCAGCACCCAAACAACAGCAGCAGCAGCAGCAGCAACAACAGCGACGGCAACTGGCAGAGGAGCAGCCGATGAATTATCGCCAAAGTTTTGCTGCCTGAGAATGTCGTAAATAATGAGCCGCCCGCAAAAATCGGAATCCCGTGGGCAGCCGGAGGGGGCAGCCGCACGGGCCGGGCGAGTTCAGTTCAGGTCCTCCGTCCGTGTCTGAAGCCGCAATTGTCCGCGCTTCATGCAGTCGAAAAAACCGGGATGCCGAACGCGAGGCGAGCAAAAACAACTCCGACTTAAATGAAACTTAATTGCGCGGACTCGGATTCAGACTCAGATTCGCCCCCACCCCTTGACGAGTCAGAGGGGCTGAGAAAGTTTGCCAGTTGGCCACCTCTTTTGGTCGCTAGTTTTAAGCCAATTAGCAACATTGTTTTGGAATTAAACATTCCTCTCGGGCGCCAAGGCCGAGGTCTCGAGGGGGAGGACGAAGGACGAAGATCGGAGGACAAAGACCAGGATCGCAGGCGGACGGAAAACTTTGTTGACCTGATGGCGACGTTTGCTCGGCTCGCCGGCCACTTCGTCCTTGTTGTGCTCGCCAAAAAACTCCCTTTTTTGCAGCTGTTGGCGGCGGAACTTCTTCTAAGCCGCTCAGGAGACATCATTAGACGCAGGCCCCGGCCACCTGGGGTCGGACCCGCCTGCCGTTGGACACGGGCCGCTGGGCACGGGGGCCAGGGGAAGTGGAGAAGTGGCCGGGAAGCTGCAGCGATCATACGAGTTGCACAGTGGGTCAAAACGCTGGAGACTCTCACGAACTTCGTGGCTTTGTTGCCGCCGCTGCTGGTGTTGTGTTGTTGTCTGTTGTCTCTGTTCTTTTTCGGTTGTTTGCTCTGGCTGTTGCTTTGAATTAAATATTTTGCAACGGAAACACTTTTGATGTTTCGAACAAGCGCACAACAAACAAGCGAACACAAACATAAACACGCACGACACTCGCCCGTACCCACGCATACAGTGGCGCCATGACAGCCAAACTCGGAGGATCTCCTTGTTGTGTTTGCACTGGCGTTCAAGGACAACAAGTGTCCTCGCCGCCGTCGGAGATATGCAAGTGCATTTGCATCGGCGACGAAATGATATCATTGCAGACGATTAAATCGGCATGCGAGCGACTGCCGAGCCCACCTGCCACGCCCCTTGCCCCGCCCCGCCCCGCACACTCGACACCACGGTCATGCGAGTCGCAAAGCGGGAAATTTCCGGGCCGAACCCAGCCAGCGATCCTTCGGCTGCCGACCTGTCCGGCCTGCCTCGCTCTGGGAGGGGCCTGGGCCATGCGTGGGTGCGAGTGTGTGTGTGGGAATGCGTGTGTGCGCTGGTGTGCGTGTGAAGTATTTACGTACTGCCTTTGCAAAAATCACCGCAATTCGCAGTGGCGGCGATCGCGGCGAGGATTCTGTGGTTGTTGCTCCAGGTGCTTCAGTGTTTTTGTTGTTTGCCGTGTAAATTGACTCGTTGTTGCTGTTGGCCTTACTGGTGCTGTTGCTGTTGCTGTTGCTGCAGTTGTTGTTGTTACTGTTGCTGTTGCTTTCGCCCTTGCCGTTTGTTGACCACTCAACCAAACAGCAATTTCCCAATGCAAACCGACCGAGACGCGGGAAAAAGTGAAAGCAAGCTGCAACAACAGCGACAACAACAACAATAAAATTATCAAAATATTACCAACATACTTAATGTTGGTATGTGTGCCCTTGTTGTTGCTGTGTTTGGCATCATCCTGGCCATCGTCATCGGCATTATCATGATCGCCACCGTCATCATCGTCGTTCAGCTCGTTTTAATTGAAATCGATTAAATCAACAACAATTGCAACAAGAACGAAGCAGGCACGACAACAACAGCAGCAGCTGCAGCAGCTACAGCAACAACAACAGCAACAGCAAACACACTCAGGCCCAGCAACAACATAATTGAAGTTATGATTATTCCAACTTATTAATTGCTTATCGGCGGTTTACATTAATTTGCAAAAGCCGACGCGAGGGGCGGGCGAAAGAAGGACACCAGGACGAACGATGGACGCAGGGCTCGTCCGTCTGTCCGTCCGTCGGCCTCTCAGTCTGTTTATCCGCATCTCCACACATTGCATCACGCGAATTCCGCGAGTGATTTCGCACAGAGCTGAATATCGGAGATAAATGCACGGGCTTCGACGCCGGCTGAAGGACGGAGAAGGGACGAGCGAGAATTTTCCACTTTCTCTCCCTCGCTGCTCGACGAGGTCCTCATGCTTGCTCTTGCATTGGCCGAACTCTCGAGGCCCAAGCGAGGTTCTCGTGAAGTTCGGCTGATGTCCTTGAACGGGTGACGCCGACGACTGTCGACTTTCGCCGCGACCCGACCCGACCTGCTGCAAAACAAACCGATTCGACCCAACCGACTGCCTCGTCCTGCGGTCCCTTCGTCCCAAGGGCCGCCGTCCTCGTGCGAGTGGCTCGATAAATATTTACATTCGTGTCAAATTCAATAAGGAAAAGTCACCGTCGCCCGTCGGGCAGGAGGACGAAGAGGAGAAGGAGCGGGTGGAGCCGTTGGCAGCCCTCGCCGTCTAATGCTCCAGCACCCTCACGGCCCGGCCGCGTTCTCGAGGCGTCACGGCGACGAGTCAAGAGTCGGGCTCTCGAGCGTCAACAATGTTTGCCAACAAGTTGTTTTTCACGCACAACAAGGTAACAACAAGAACAGCAGCAGTACCAAGGACAACACACAATCATCGCCAGCAACAACAACCGCCCAACTGGCGAAACAATCGTAGTGAAAACAACAATAGTTGACAAGAAAAAAATCAATTGGAAAATCCTGTCGCTTGTTGTTGGCGTCTCGGCGCAGACAAACAGACGTGTGTCCGGGCGACACAGTGGGAGCAACAGAGACGGGGGGAGAGAGAGAGAGAGGGAGGAGCATGAATTCCCACACATTGCGACGGGGGCCCGTGTGCGTGGGGCGGGCAGGTGAAGCACCTGAACGAGTTGGGGGCTCGGAAGGTGTTTGGTGTAGTTTTTGTAGACAACCATGCAAAATAAAAACCTCAACCGCACAAGACAAGCAAACGACAAATACAAATGCAACTATTTACATTCGGGGAATCGCAGCAACGTCTTAGCATTTAAATCTGCCGGGATAAAGGATACGAGCCATCGTCTTAGATGGGATCCCATCTCGCAGAAGGCAGGGGGTGGGGATCCAATCTGGTCTCCTGGCTTGAGGACACTTGGAACTTTGTAAACGCGTCGCAAGGACCCTCGTCTCCTCCGATGGAATCCAGTTGAGCGAGGATTAAACGATTTGGTTGACATGAAGGACGTTTAAACAGTCGAAGCTCCGGCCCCGTGAGCTGCATGTGGGGCCTCCTGTGGCGAAACGGCAGCTTCCCTTGTAAGCAATTTCAGCAGTTCATTCCGCGCATAAGAGCTTCCCAATTAGTTTTTTCTCTCACTCTCATTCCCTCGCTCAGTTTCACGATGTGACCCCATTACAAGGACATCAATTTCTCCAGCAATTATTTCAATTATTTACGCTCTCCCGGAAAACTGCCGTTCTCGCGAGCCATCAACATTTTCGGCGACTCTCTTTGGACTTGTTTTCAGCGTCTTCTCGCAGCCGGCTCTGGTCTGGCCTGGTCGTGCCCGCCCTCCGCCTTGCAGCACCCACACGTGCCCCATTTGCGACGACGCGACAACCACGACAAGGGGAGCGACAGCGAGGATGTCGTCGACAACAAAAACAACGCGTGCCCGTGAACACCGACCCCACTTGCGCCCTCGCGCGTTCCTTTCGCCAACTCCTTCGACGGCGAGAAGTTTCACTTAAGCGACAAAAGCAACTTGCGAAAATGTTCGCATATTAAAATTCTTGGCAAAAGCTCTTGACATAAATTAAAAGTTTTGTTAACGTATCGCAAAGCCTTCGGAAGGAAGTGCTCGTTCGGGCTTTGAGTGGGAACAGCGGGAGCCGGGACCTGCGAGCCGGAAGCCGGGAGCTGGGAGACGGACGCGAGGCAGGGGTCATTGCAGAAGAAGAAGAAGAAGAAGGAGCTCCTGCATGCAACCTCAGGGCGACCGCGTTCAACCCTTTGTTGCAGATGCGTTGGCGACAGGATATTACGCAAGGATCTCATTTGTTATTCCTTGTAAAACAAACTTTTTTCCGACAACCACCGGCAAGAGCAACACCAACAGCAACAACAGCTGCCAGAGCGAGAACGAGAGCAGCAACTTGCGAGAAATTAAAGGATTTGTCTGTGCAGAGGCTTCTTCGCATTCCCGGTTCGACGAAAATATCGGGATGCGGATGCAGGAACTGCACGAAGACCCCGCATGGTGGCCAATAAATGGCGTTTTTTATACAACGACGCAGAGTGGAAAGTTCTCAATCAAAGTTGAACAAACATGCATGTGGGAGGTTCCTTGTCACTAATTAAAGAATTTAAAAAAGGCACAACGATGTTTTTATTCTTTCTGCCTAATGGCAGATATCCCTCACTACACGTTAGTGTAGTCGAGCTTTAGAAATATTTAAGGACACAAGGAGGTTTTTTTTTGTTGGTTTTTGTTTTTAAAAATAGTCAAAATGCTTCAAGTTAAAGTTGCTCCCATCTAAAATGTTTGAAAATTTTGACTAATTATGGTTGAAATATCTTTCTCTTCTCCCCCACAAACCCAGAAAAGTCTACTCATAATTCAAAATTGTATATAAAAATTATTCAATCACGTTGGAGGAATATGTATATTCATCAAGTGATATTTAAATCCATGTACTTCCGATGACTGAATTCAGGACCGCAATAGCAGAAACCTCATGAAACGTTTAACCATGATCGTTTATTAATTACTGTGCAATATTGATAATACCAAAGTCGTATTAATTTGCAGAACGATTTCGACATTGACGAGCCCAGACCCTTGTCAGCATCAACTGCCAACCTACGCACGACAGGATTAAAAAGTTGTTTCATTGATTCAGCCGGAGGGTAGGGAAAATATCGGAGGCACATTCTCGTGAGAAGATCCTTCTGGAAAGCGACGGTGACGCCAGGAATAAGAACCGACAGGCAAAGGCATCAAAAATTAATTTCCAAATGACGGGCGGACGGGGCGACGAATTCGACGGCCTACTAAATAATGAGTTCCTTCTGTGAGGAACGTGCGAGGGGACGAGGGAGGGGAGCGGCGGGAGACAGAAGTCTCCGGGGTAGACAAACCAGGTATGATGAAGAAACTTTGGCAATAATAAATAAATAAATCAAAATGTCACGAACGTGCGGCGAGGAGAGATTTTTCGCGCAATTGTCCCACCTCGCCGGCGACACAACAAACGGGCCGTCGTCTGCTCCATTTAACGCCGCCAGCGGGCGAGTCGCGTCGCCTGCGCATCCTTAATTCGCTTTTGATATCAAGACCGACCGACACGTGGAGCGACAGCCGCACGACAGACAGACATTCGGCCAGGTGGTGCCTCCCGCCGGCGTCTGGGCCGTGTCCTGGCCGCCACGGCAGGGTCGCGACCCACGAGGGTCCCGCAAATCGCTCGGCAAATTTTATTGCGCCGGAAATTTTTATTAAATTCGCAAACTTTCTTCGAATCGTTTTCGGTCTTAAGTGCGTGAAATTGAAAGCGAGCCCAACCCATCCTCCTCCTCCTCCTCCTCCTCCTGGTCACAGGGTCTGCTCCCGAGTGTAGTCTGTAGAATGGCGCGAACGCTTTGATCTCGATTCCACTCTGTCAACATGAAAAATTCAGGGGTCCTTCGAAGTTCGCCCGTCTCGACTGGTTGATCCTGTGCGGTTTCCGCTATCCGGTGAATTTTTAACTTTCCAAATCGAGCCCATTTCCAAATCCACCCCCGCAGCACGCGGTCCTCGCCCGCCAGAAGCTCCGGCGGCAGGAGCTTCCGGTTCGTGCTGGCGACTCGTGCTGCCGGTTCTGGCTCCGGATAAGTTCGAGGGAAGTTCCGAAAGCTCTGCGGCCACCCAAAGCCACCATCGTCCTCAGAAAACGGAGCTTGCGGAAGCCCTCGACGACCCCATCGACCAAACAACAACCAAAGTCGACTCTGTTCGAAATTCGTCACAAAACTCGCTCACGTCAAACTCGGGCTCGTTTATTTTCGGGGGAAAATACGTGAATACAAAATTATTTTTCGGCTCGCCTTGGGAGGCGCCAACGCAACATGAGCAGCAACAACAACAACAACAACAACAGCAGCGAGTACTGGAAGCACGTGATCCTGGAGATCGAGCTGGCCGCCTACCTGAAGACGCGCAGCGAGAAGATCAAGGACTACGACTTCTCCGTGACGCTGCCGGCGAGCCTGCGCCGGCGGGTCGAGAAGATCCTGCCGTACGAGTTCGCCGACTACGACCGCAACGTGTACATCGAGGACTCCGCGGCGGAGACGGCCGCGGCCCAGGGCGCCGAGGACGGCGCGGCCGGCGACGACGACTCCGAGGCCGACGTGGAGAAGCGGAAGAAGAAGAAGGTCGGTATCTCTAGGGCGTGTTTGGGAGAGGACCGAGAGGACTGAGGGTTTCCCCTGCTCCCCCCGCAGGAAGTGTTCAACGAGAGCACGTGCTCGGAGATCGAGCGCATGGACCACGAGTTCCCGCACTTCGACATGAACCTGGACATCCCCAAGAAGCACTCGCTGCGCCCGAAGAAGTCGAACAACTGGTGCTCGTCCTTCGTCTGCCAGCCGCGCAAGGAGCGCATCAAGTGGGACTCGAAAATCTACCAGATGGAGCGCAGCATCTGGGAGAAGACGCTCGACGAGCAGGCCGAGCAGCTGATGGACGCGGTGAGTAGACGCAGTTGTCGCGACCTCGCTCCGCCTCCTCTCAAACTGTTTCTGTCCCTCCGCGGACGCAGTCGGCCGAGCGCTTCACCGACTGGATCAACTCCCTGGGCAGCAACCACGACTCGGACATCACGAAGGACAAGCTGAAAGCTCTCTTCTCCATCGAGGGCGACCGCAAGCTGCTGGCCTCCGTGCACACCGAGCCCAAGGAGGTGAAGGCCATAGCGAAGACCGTCGCCGACAAGTGGAATCTGCCCGAGGTGCGAAGCCGCGGCACCAACCCCCAGGCACCAGCGTCGTGCTCTCACTCACCACGCTACTCTCCCGCAGATGGCCATCGAGCTGAAGTACGCGAACTACATCCAGAACCGGCTGACGGGCGTGCCGAAGCACGTCAACACCGTCGCCTTCGGCCGCACCATCCCCTACCGCATGCGCCCCTGGCAGCCCACGGCCAACGACCAGTCGATCGCGACGATCTTCCCCGAGGAGCTGCTCTCGCAGCAGAAGCTCTTCAAGGGCATCGGCCACCTGCGCTCCACCAAGGCGCTCGTCGACTTCTGCCGCCACCACCCGAAGATCGAGAAGCCGCGCTACCTGGTCGCCAACGGCATGTTCAAGCAGCGCGCCCAGCACGCGGCCCACAAGGAGGAGGTTCCGCTCTACGAGCTCCTCAAGCTCAAGTACTGAGACCTGCACTGGAAATAAACGCACGATGCTGGCGAGAAAATCCCAACAAATCTTTCAATTCACCCGAATTTCCTCCTGCCTTCCCCCCCGTCTCGCCGACCACACCAGTCGAGCTCTCTGGCGGAAGCGAGGCCACGGCGCGCTCTGGCATTTCATCAATGAAATCCATCAAAGTGCGACCAGGACTCGGCCACTAATCGAGCCGACGACGGACGCAACCGCACAAACTGGGCGGCATCGACGACCCCAACTGGGACAGGGACAGGGACTGGGGCGACCTTCTGGTTGTGGCACGTTGGGGCCACGATCCGTCGAGCCTGTGACACGGACATGAGGCGCCGCCAGCTTCCGCAATAAGTTATTAATTAAGTAGCAATTTGCAGTGTTGCACTTGGTAATCGTATTAGCCAGGCTAATAACCCGGAATAGACGTGAGCTCGACTGGCGTCTGATGGTGTGTGCAAGCCAAGCAGCCAGGTGGTATGTGTGGGCGAAGGCTGGTCGTCCTGTCATGTCGGGGTCACAATCACCACGTCGAGTTTTGGCCACCCAACACTTGGAGCTGCGGTTTCGGCAGCCGCACCGACAGGTCTCGCCCACCACAAGGCCAGGACATGTGGTCTTTAGGAGTGTGGGAGGAGCGAGGGCAAATGTTGTTTCTGACTGAAATCTGGCATTGGTGTCGATAATCGTCAGACGAGTTGGCCCAACGCACCCTGAACAACCTTCGAAACAACTGCTGTGGACCGGGTTTTCTGAACAGAAGGAGTCGAGTTTGTGGAAACCACATGGAGTGCGATTGCTTAAAACTACGAGGACCCGATTAACCCGGAAGCCCCGCGAAGACGACCGGCAATTGAGGACGAGCCACCGCCACGAGACACGGGGCGCCACGTCGCTCGCCTGTCAGTCGTCGACGGTGACTTAATTTGGAAATGTGTTTGCCCAGTCGACATCAACATGAACTCGAGGTTGCTGCTGGTGGTGGTCACAAAACCATTCAGCCTGAATGAGCAGAAACAATAACGTGTCCATTATTTACCAATGAAGCAGAAGCCCCTCTACATATAAGTGCTTCCGAGCGGCCGACGCGAAGCAACCAAACAAGCAAACAACCAATCAACGGTGGAGGGGACCAACTTCGAGCACCCGATTAACCTCACTTTGTACTCGAGTCCGTGGCCCGATCCCCGCTCCCCCATCACGCCCGCGTTGGTCGCGTGTGGTCCCTCGCTTATGCTTTATTAACCGGCCCGAAAATAACCACCACGAGCCATGGGTCGCTCCGTGCCTTGTTTGCTCACGCCGCTAATCAACCCTCATCACGCCCGCCCACCCACTCGTCACGAGGCCGGCGGCGAACCAGGGGATGGCGGGGACAGCGGGAGCGAGAGGCCGGCGTTGTGTGTTCTTCGGTCGCTTAAGCAGATTTCAATGAGCTGCAAAATAGATTTATTCAATTTCGTCCTTTTAATGTGTCAGCTCGAGCGGCATCCAAGGCGTTCACACACGAGGCGGAGACACATGGCCTCCCCCTCCCGCTCTGCCGTTCCTCGCCGCCCCGGCAAGGATGAAAGTGTTCAATTGGTGGGAAACTCTTTCTGTTTCCGTTCGAGTGCCGCCGCTGTCCAACCTCGAGGACTCGTCACGGGGACGACGTGGCTTCCTTCGAGCTGGCTGCTCATTTGTTTGCCTCGGATACGCCACTCCACGTCCACGTCTCCGGCCCGTCGATCGTGTGGCGCTGTTCATTTCCGTCCTTCTGAACACTGATTATGAATTAGTTGGCGGCCACTGCAACTGGGTTCCGCCACAGTGAGTTCCATTCAACTTGACAGCCTTCGCTTTGACTGCCGAAGTGAGGCTTCCTTTGAAGGACCTCCGGCCAGCGCTCAATCCTTTGAGCAAATATTTAAATAACTCCGCTCCACACGTTGCTCACTGCGCTCGATTAGGGATCGGCGCCAATCTCCTGTGAAAACCTGTCACCGTTGACTGCCCTCGGTCCACCTCCCCGACCACTTCCTCGAGAACCCTAATCACGGAATTCGGGTTTATCGCTACATGATCGCTATTTCCGTACTTGGCGAAGCTCCGAAGAAAGAGGAAGTGACTCCGGGTCTTCGGATCGAGAGCTCTCAATAGCATCGATGGAATAATTTCGCAATTGACGGCGCTTCTTCCGATGTCGATTTGGGCTGTGGGAATGATAGTTAGTTGAGCATTACATTATCATCAATGGGTGATTTTTTTTAAAGTGTTGCTTCAAACCAAAACCTCATCAACTCAAAATAGAACGTGCTCCGAAAATGCAGCGCAAATATAGAAATATATTGTAAAATGAAATGAAATGAAAAAATTATGGTTATATACATCACCAGCACAAAAAACCTTTAAAGTAGTACACATTATCTCATTCCGAAGGTTTTTTTTGTTTTTGTTGACCTTTCGCCCAATTATGGAATGATATCAGTAGCATTTATAATATTTATATTTAATATATAATATTATATTTCCTGGTAAAAACTTTAACACAGAACAAAAACCCCATCAATTCAATGTCATAATGTAAAGTAACAAATTCTATACAATTAGTACAATTTTGTCATGGGAAATATTATTCATGTATTTTGGGAATACTTTTGCTTTTTCAGAACTTTTCACTTTTCCGATTCGCCAGACGCAATGGCAGAAATGTTAGCATAAAAACCCGCTCCCATCCACAGTCCCATCCCACAATAATCCACTGTCCTTCCGGCCTTCTCTACCCACCTCCTTCAAGGACAGTAATATTCGGCCGGAATAACCACACGCTCAACAACGAGAACCGACAAAAGACTGCATCGCAACAACCTCACCTCCGGGCTTACCGAAATCCCCCACGACGGACCTCATTAAGAGACAAAGAGCTCGCCACGGAATGATTATTGGAAAAGTTTCGTCGTCCGGATTTTCGGCTGATGGGGAACCACTTGACCTTCGCTCCGACTGATGAGGGACCCGCCGCTGTCCAGCCACGCACATGGCCAGGGTCGTCCCATTACCGCGGATGCTCGCACGTTCCGCACTTCGTTACAATTTTTATCATTGGCAAATTCCAGACGTCGAGCTCCGCGCCCGGCGTGTGAGCTCGAGAGGAATGCTCGGGCCCCCGGCCCCGCCCCGGCCGTCTGAACCGGAATCGGTGGGCGAGACAAATCGCAGCGTCTCCAAGGAGCACAGCATCGGCGCCACGCCCATCGAGGCGGCGACGTCCAATTGATGTCAGTGGATGGGAGAAAAATTGTGGGATTCGCCGAGACTCGACAAAGGAAGCGGGCTCCAGTGGCAGGCAGAGGCAGAGGCAGGATGCGACAATATTGCTTTTGATTTATGGAGCTATAAATTCATTTTTGTGCCTGCCGCTCCTTCGTCCTGCCTCGGTCTATCTATCGTCATCTCCATCTGGTTCTTGTGCTGGCCTGCCTGCTCCGTTCTCTTCCGGTCGATCTTCGGCCGCTCCAGACTCCGGCCCGGTGGCGACTCCGGAAGGCGCAGCCTGCGCGCCCCGTGCGGAGGTCGCCTTGACCAGGCCTGCGGCAGGACTAGGCTAGACTCGAGCTCGCCGCGGCTCCCACTCCGGCGGTCGAGTTGGATTAGAGCAGCTGCGAGTGTGTTGGCGTTGCCGACGCCCCCGCCGCTGACACCTCGTGTCGCTGGCAATTCGACCCTAACAAATGGGACGGCCGTCGGCGGTCCCGGTGCGGTCCAAGGAGCGCCGGCTGCCGATCGTCCTGGCTGGGCCAGCAGACACCCCGTGGTCCTTCGATGATGTCGTTGCTGATAATCGAGAGTTGTCGGCGTTGGTCGTGCAGAACGACTTCGATGCAGCCAGCGCGTGTCGGCGGTCGTCGCAGGTGGATCCAGCGCCCCGAATGCCCGGCCCCCGGTCCACTCGACTGCATTTCGCCCCTCACCGAAGGGACAACAGCGCCCAACACACACGCACTCCGGCCGAGCCAGTCGTCATTACACGCAATTTCGCAGCAGCAATTGTTGCTGCCAATGTGCCAGTAACGACAACGACAACGACGGCGACGGCGATGGCGCCCGGCCTCGAATGGCCTCGATGTGTCGCTCGAATGGCGTCGGACTTGTCGACGACGCGCCTGTGATTATCGTCCGAAGCGATGCGGCGGCGAGGACGCGACGGAGCTGCTCGCAGGACGGGCGACGTGCGCGGTCGACAATTGGACGGAGATTATCTAATTTCGCCCGAACCAGAGGAAGTTGGAGTTTTATTGGATCACCATCGGCGAAGGGGAAATTGTCCATATGACGAGGCGAACGAGGCGAACGACGCGAGGGCGCCGGGTGCCGGGGCGGGCGAGTGCATCCGGGCAATGAGGCGGTCGTGGTTTCGGATGCGAGCGGGCTCCGGTCGGTGGATCGGCGGATCGGCGCGGGGAACGTATCGAAATAGCGAATGTATTCCAGCACATGGCCATCGAGTTAGAGCCACTGGAGGTGTGCAAAGAAGCCAGTCGACCCCTTGGACCGCGGGGCAGAAGCGGGCGTTGAACATTTTCAAGATGGCCTAATTGCATTACAAGGAAGGACATCGAAATCTTTAATTGCTTTCCAATGCCGATGGACTGATGGGGAAACTAACTTTCATATTCATACATGACGGCCATAGGTGAGAAAACAAAAAGTCCTTTGTTGCGAAATCGCTTTCATTCTCGCATAGACCACGAACACCCCCCGGCTCCTCACTCGGCCCCGCTCGATAATCGAGGTGCGGCCATTGGGAAAAGTCAATTAAAACGGCTTCTGTTCAATTAAATGAAGATGCCCACAACAATTGCAGCCCGATAACTTCATTTACGGAGACAAAAAGATGCATCGACTCGTCGTAATAGAAAATGCATATCGGCGACAGCGCCGGGCAGAACTCGGGCTAATTGAATGCGGATGCGAGTGAATGGCGCCAATATTCGGACGACCCGCGGACAGGTGGACGAGGCGGGGGCGGGGGCGGGGACGGGGGCGGCCGGTGGATCGACAGGTTAAACGTTGATTGGTTTCGGCGCAGGGCCGAGGCGCCGAGGGATCCGCACCCGAATGGACGACGGCCACGAAATTAAATCGCTCGAGCGTCAATGAATTTCAATTAAGCCGCAGCTCGCAGCTGCCCCGGAGCCAAAGTGCTGGGCCCTGGCCTGCCCGCTGCAGTGTCGAGAGGGCCGAAAGCGCCCCGGCCTTTGGCTGGCGGCGCGAGCCCTTCGCCCGCGTCGACACCTCGACACCGAAGTCGAGGCAAAAAATGGCGCGGTGGGAAAAAATCCACCAACAGACACACGTATACAATATAGTAAAAAAGACCCGAACACGGGAATCCGGAATATTCACAACAGTTGATGACGACTTCGCGCGAGCGAGGGAGGGCGCTGTGTGGGGGAGAGGCGGATGGGGAGGGAGGGGGATGGATGGATTGATTGAGTGACATGTTGTCCTGATTTCCAAACGTGGCCGCGGGATTCTGGACATTCCTCGGCGGACTCCAAGGCGGGGCGCGTCTGGAGTGCGGCTGGTCGTGGCTGTTGCTGTTGTTGTTGTTGCTGCTGCATGGTGGATATTATTATTTTATGGGATTTTCCAATTTATATAAACAAAACATTTTCATTTGGAAATTTAATTAAACTTCTCTCTCTCTTTCTCCATCTCCCTCGGGATGCCGCTGCATGCGCCTGCATTGATAGGCTCTGGGCTTTGTTGTTTTCCACCGTTCGTTGTTGTTGTCGTTGTGTTCGTTGTTGTGGCATCGGTGGCGATGTCGGTGTCGGTGTCGGTGTCGGTCTCGATGCCGCTGTCGTAGGTGTCACCAGCGTTGTTCGATTCTGATTGAGCGTCCTTTGTGCATCAGCGAGGCGTACGAGCAACAAGCAAATGGATTTTTATTGAATCGTTGCTTAGTTCTTTCCGTCCCCCCCTCCCTCGAGTTGTTGTCCTCTGCGTTGTTGCCATCCGAGTTGCTGCTGTTGCTGTTGCCAGTTGAGTGCTGGCTGTTGTTGCTCGCGCTCCTGCCCTTTGTTTGTGCTGTTTCCGCCCTGGCTGCATGGCTGCGGCGCTGCCCCGATGCTCTTTATTGGCAGCGTGATCGAGGCCGGAAGTCGGGTCGCTGCGATAACATTGTTGTCCTTGTTACCAAACGTCGTCCTCGCCCGCGCCCCGCAGCGCCCTGCCAGCGAGAGCAGGAGGCGTTGCTGCCGCCCCCGCCCCCCTCGCCACGGCTGAGGGGCGATCGAGGACATTTCGGGGAAGACGACCTACTTCGTCCGAGGACCCCCCTAATCCCGTTTGTGCCGGCGCGAAGTCAAAGTCGAAGAGCAGCCGCCTCCGGGCGACCAGAGAATGTCCTCGAGCTCACACTCACACTCACACACACCCACACGCACTTCCTCTCGCATGCAGCCGCAGCCGCAGCCACTCGCAGGGACGTGGACACGGCCCAAATTGAATTTCGCTACAGGATGCGCCGCAGCCTTTGTGTGTGCGTGCCGTTCCTCAAGGTGCCTGAGTGCAGGGCCGGTGAGTGCAGTGGGAGGGCGAGTGTGTGTGTGTGTGTGTGTGTGTGTAGGCACAAGATCCTATTATCGACAATTTATGCATGATTTTTAAAGTTCGCTGCGCGCTTTGTGTTTGGCAATTTTCTCCCAACGACAACAACGACGGCGACAAGGGCAGCACATTCGCTGGGCGGGGTGTGCGCGGGCGGATGTGCTGTTTGCACTTCCGCCACATCCGCCGCCGCCCTCGTCGGCGCGCGCCACTTCCTGCGTCGCAGGGGAAGCTCCTTCCCTCCGCCGTTGCGCCGATGCTGTTTGTTTTCCTGCTCCGCAAATGCAATTTCATTAGAAGCCCTCGTCTGACGCCGCCCGCCGCCCGTCGCCGCCGTCATTAAAAGCGGCCGCTCGCAGGTTTATTGAGTGAGCGTTTAAAAAAGAGCCTCAAACTCAATCAGCAACCGACGCGGGGCTCGAAGCGCCGAGAAGCTTTTAGGAAGCGGAAGCCAATTATGCAGGTGGGCCGCGCCTCCGACCCTCCGCTCCTCCATCGCTCCATGGCCCCGACTCACGCCATCTCGGCGCCCAGATCTCGACGGCCGATATTAATAGAAAACGTGTTGTCCCTCCGAAGGGCGGCGCTTGCTTTAAAGGACCCCGGATCAAAGGATTTGCGGGCATATTTGCCTAATTA
This sequence comes from Coelopa pilipes, assembly GCA_947389925.1. Taxonomy (NCBI): domain Eukaryota; kingdom Metazoa; phylum Arthropoda; class Insecta; order Diptera; family Coelopidae; genus Coelopa; species Coelopa pilipes. The sequence goes on along the minus strand of OX376700.1, from coordinate 27,128,174 downwards.
ATTAGCCGCACATCCTCCGGCAGGACCCTTCGGCGGAGACGTATTCAATTGGAAAATATGGGCCATGGGTCGCCTCGTGCGATCCGCCGAACGTGTTTTGTTTTCAAACACCTCGGGTGTGGCCAGGACGCCCCGGGAGTTCGACCCAGTCTCGCACACACGTCGAGGACGGGGCCGGAGTCGGAGTCGGAGTCGGGGTGATCCTTGCGCTGACAGGCGGCCCTCACTTCAAGGCGCGCTCATTAAAGCACGGGATTAAAGCAGTTTCCACCACTTGCCCTGTCCGGCGCCCCTCGCAGTCGCCAGAGCCCAGTCCAGCCCAGCCACATCTTCCACCTCGTTCCGATTCATTTCGTCGAAACCGGTTTGACTTCGTTTCATTATCCCGTTACGTAACATCGATTACGTCTAATGAGCGGACGCCCCGCTGCTCCTGGGTCCTGTCAAACGAGCCGACGACGTCGCCCGTCGCCCGTCCTCCGCTCACTCATGGCTGTGGATGACGACGACGATGACGAGGGAGGTCGAGATGCCGGGGCCGCCGACGGAAGGATGTCAGTGGGCTGGCCGTTCGTCCGCCCACACGATCTCCGTTCGAGCGATGTCCGACGAAGTGATTTCCATCTGGACAGATGTCCCAGGGACATGTCCTTTGTTCCGCTGGAGCTGGACGCCACGAAGCCCAGGAAGAACGAGGATGGCTTTTGCGAAAGTCGTCATCTTGCAACTGGACGAGGCGAACAAAAATTTCACCCAGATCCGGGAGGATTGTGACGGAAGCTCGAAGGGTCGGCTTCTCACCGGAGGTCCCGGTGAAAGGATCCCTCAGTGCCACACGGGTCGTCCTTCGAAGTGCGCGGCCTCAAACTTAAAGGCGTCCTTAAATCACAACTCGTCGCTTCCGTGGAGGGAGGGCCCTGATTAGGCGGCTCCGAGCCTGGAATAAGAATAACAAAGACCGCAAAGGACGACCCTTTGACAGCTCATTGAAGCGGCCGGCGGGGGTTGGGCGCCGGGCGACGAAGGGTTGCCGTCGTCACCGGGCTCGGTAGGTGTTGGTGCGTTTGTGCAGAGGCAACTTTTGGCCACAATCAAAAGTTGTGGCTCGCACAAAGCAAGGGTTGCGCCAGGAGGAGGGGCAGAGGACGGCGGACGGACGGACGGCTGGTTCGTTGGCTAATATTTTTTTTGTTATCTTGTACTTCGTCCACAAAATCTCCCTTTGATTCGATTTGACGGTGGTGGGCGGGGTCCGAGCGCCTGCTGTCGCTGGGCTGAAGTGTGCAACTGGGGCAGGACGACGTCAGCGGCACCGGGATGCAGCGGAAGCGCCGGAGCGCCGTCGTCAACACGTGTTCGGCAGCCGACGGCACTCGAAGTGACGGCGAAGGAAGTCGAGAGGCCCGCTGAATGCTCTTCAAAAACTTCAACGCGTTGACAGTTAAACAGTTCATTGAAATGCGGGCGGCTCTTGTTGCCCATTAAAGGGGGTCCGCATCGCGCCACACATGGGGCCGTCCCTGCCCCCGCCGTCTTCCGCCCGGTTGAAAATCGCGGCGAAAAAAGCATCCGAATCGAAATTATTCATGAGAAATTTTATGCACCACTGTGCGGAACAGCAGCATCCTTCCAGTGGGAAGGCGGATCCAGCTCCGGCTGCGAGTCATGCAGTCGTCCTGCAGCCCCTCCCTCCTCCTCCCCGGCCGACACGTCCTCGCGTCACGGCGCGCGGGTCCAGCTACAGAAAACAGCTCGTCTCATCCGATCCGATCGCATCCGGTGAATTTTGAAACCTCCCACTCCGCGCCTCCTCGGCGGAGACGTGCGGGGGAGATAAGCCGTTGAAGAGGAATCGATCCTTGACCAGGGGACCATTGGGTTTGGGCTTGGCCACAGACTCGGAGAATGTCGAAGGTGACTGAAAGTCGGAAGCAAGTGTCCAGAAATATTTCAGATGATACCATATCGAATCTCACGTTTCAGACATTGAAGACGGCGGTGTCGAACACACTGTAGAGTCTTCATGAATGTATCAACAAATTGGATTTAATTTTCTACTAATTTATCAATTCATTCATTTATGAATTCATTGCTTTTGTGATGTCCATGTAATTAATGGAAATTTCTTGAATTTCCTCATTCGACCTTGTACAAATCACTCGGTACTCTAATTTTAGAAGAATTCTAAACGTAGAGTTGGAGTTTTCGATTGACGCTGGATAATTGCCCGATGTCAACAATCCCTGTGGCGAAATATTGCCGATGGAGCTGGGGGGCTTAAAGAACTGTGTGGTGTGGAAATCGATGTTTTCTAAACATGTTGCGGCATTTAATGGTATTACAAGAAAAGCCTCCACCTCTACCGGAGGCGGGGAGCCGAGCGGGCAAGACGTCGACCGCAGCCGGCTGGCCACGGATATCCTGCCGGGCGGCGATGCAGCGGCGAGAGCGGCGAATTTCCCCAGCATTCAACAGATTGCGAAACCCTCGCAACAAGTACACCAACACCGACCCAGCGCCGGCATGAGGGCTGGTGTTTCTGTATAACACAATCGTGTACGTGCACTCGCCATCCCGGACTGCTCTGTGTGTGTGTGGGGGCGCACCAACACAGAGGGAAAGGCCCAGTGGCGCCGTTTGCAGGGGCGAATGGGGATCGTCTGAGCGGAGCCGGCAGGAGTCAGCGTGATTTTCGAAGCCGCGAGGACGCAGTGGGAAAGGACGACCGCGGAAGGATTCTGGGGCGGGAAGAACAAGGAACAAGGAAGAAGGAACAGGAAGAGGAACACGAGCCAGGAGCGGGGAGCAGCAGGAGCAGCAGCCCCTCGTCCTCGGCAATCGGACAGGACATTGCGCATGATTGGATAACGCGCTCGGTGGGGCGGCCGGGCGCGGCGGGGTTTGCAGCGCGATGGAAACGAGCGCCCCACAGCCAAACGTCAGAAGTCACCCACACCGCCGTCGCTCGCGCCCCATTCGCACTCGCACTGGTGTTGGTGGGAGTCGCTGCCGGTGTTGGTGCCGAGACAACGGGCGACGTCGTTGTCCGTACCTGTTGCTGGTGGGGTGGGCAACAGTGGCTGGTGACGTGAGTGGGCTGTGGGCACGGGAGTGTGAGTGTGTGTGTGTGTGTGTGTGGGGGGGGGCCGGTATTATACAACGCCCGAGAAGAACGAAGGAACTGGAGCAACAGGCAACTGGGGAGCGTCCCGTGTCAACACATCGCAAGTTCAACAGTTTGCAGAGAAAGTTCCAGTGCTGCGAAACGAACGATGTTGGCCTTAATTTGCTTGGGGACGTCGCTTTTATTCTGCGGCCTTTCATCTGGATCGCCGGCAGGACGTCCCCGATTCTGTATGAGAGGATCTTTTCCCAATTTAAGGATGTTCGCGGAAAGGAAAATTCCTCGAATTACTTCTGATTTTCTTCTGAACTTCCTCAGAAGTTCACGGTCCTTGTTTTCCTCTGCCGCGAGGCGATGCAGCCGAGCTCTCCAACACTGTCCACCCGATACACACGGCCGCGCACACCATTGCACGGGCGGAGAAATCGTGGCCGCTGCATGTGTGTTCGTGGGCCGCACGCACACCAGCGAAAACTGGGTGCAGCACCCGACGGCGCCCGTGGAGCAACAGGCGACCGACCGACGAGCACGACCGCGGTTCGTGCCGAGAGTCGGATCGGCTCGGCTCGACTCGGCACCCGAGCGGGAGCCGGCGGAAAAAACGAGCAGCCTATCGGGAGGGGCGCGCGTTGAGCGGTGGACGCGGGGGGCGCGGGACGGCGGCATGTCCGGCGAGATAGCGGAGAGCTTCGTCTCGGGTTCGGCTTTGTTGCAGCCCCGACGCAACACGACGCGGCCCGACGCAGCCCGACGCGATACGACACGACGCAGAGGAGCAACAGTTTCGGAGCCTGTTGCATGTATGACAGGTGGACGGACGGAGCACCGGAACCCGGAGCCGGCCGAACAACGGCGGGCGGGTGTGTGCGGGGTCCGCCGCCTCCCCCTGGCCTCCCTCGGCCCGCCCCGGTTACGGTTTTTGCCTCTGCGGGAAGGACGCGGAAGGACGAGGCGGGACGGCAAGGCAGGGGCCGCACAATGGGGCCGATGACGGCCGACGGTTCTCCGCGCCCCACCGCCCTTCGCCGCGGCAGAGCCGGAGTTCGATGCCTGTCGCTTCATTTGCTCGTCGTCGGCTCGCCGCGCAGTTCGGATGTTGTCGGCTCTTCTTGTCCTCGTCGTCCTCGTCGTCCTCGTCGTCGTCGTCGGTGTCCTCGCGCCACGTTGTTGTTGTTGATGCTGTGCTCGCGTTGTTGGTGTGGTTCGTGCACCTACCGATTGCGCTGCTCGGGTCCAGCGGCTGCGGCGGCGGCGGACGGACGACGACGGCGGGCGATCGGCGGCCGGCGGCCGGCGACTGGCGGCTGTGGCCGACGGCTGGCGACGGCCACGGTGCGCTTCCCACGATGCAGCGAGGATGCTTCAGTTGGTTGGTTGACGCGTTCGAGGACAGTTTGGCGGCGGCTCGAGGCTCCAAATCGCCGCACTCAGAGACCCACAGCAGACAGAACTGGGCCCGAAGTGAATCAGTGAATCGCCAGTGTGTTCGCAAGTGTTGCGCAAAGCGACGGATCGGGCGAGTCCCGACCACTAACAGACCGAACCGTCGACAGTCGAGAGCAGTTGGCGACTTGTCCGAAAACGTTAACATTTCAAACTCGTTCGAAATTCAAAACTTCAAATCGCTCAGAATTAAATGCAAGTGCTCAAAAGGCGACGGCTTCTCACGTTCCTCGACTTCGCAGCCGCAGCGACCCAAGGTAAATATCTCGCCATATCCACGTTGCCACATGGGCCCATTTGGGCCACGGCGAAGCCCACTCTGCGAACAGATTCGAAACACCTTCGGGTCATTTAATTTGCATGTAATCTAATTATCCCCATCGACTCGGCCTCGCCCTCGCCCTCGCCCTCGGTTTCGCCCTCGCCGGCCTGGCCGTCTGGGTCCAGGCGGCACGCAGGAGTCCGGTGGCGATCGGGGTCGGGCGGAGGAAATGCCAGAAATCACGTTCCCGCAATTAAATATGCAGGACACGTTGTGATTAATTGTTGTATTGGAGTAGGGCGGCGGGAGTTGTTTTTGTTGTTGTTGTCCTGAGTCCGTCTCAACGGCCGCCTCGCAGTTGCTGTCGTTCTTGTTGCTCTCGTGGCCGCTCCTCGCAGTCCACACATTGTGTCCGAGAGTGCGCGGGGTGGGTGCCGGCCCCGAGAACTTCAAAGAGCGGCCGGGAGAGAAGGGCGCAGAAATCACTCGGAAAAATGCCGGAAACCACGACGTGGAAGGGGTCGACGAGGAGTGGGCAGGGCATGGACATGGGCATGGGTCGGGGGTTTGTTCTGTAATTCTGCAATAGTTCCAGCGGCTCGGACGTCACGGCATCGTGATGCAACGAAGCCTTGAAACCTGGCCGAGGGCTGGCCGGGGTGAAAACGACAGGGTTTCTTAGCCATCTCCCAAGTTAATTGCAATGTCCGACTTCGGTCGTTCGTTGACAAATGCTTGAGCAGCAACCGAAATCGGATCGAGGTTTGTCAATCGATGAACCCCCGACACGCCCCTCGTCCCATCCCTTGGTCGCCGCACAGCCTCAGCCCCTGAGACGGCATCTTCGGCTCTCGTCCTTCTTCCGGTCCCATGTCCTGGTCGTTGTTTCCTCATCCGCTTATTTGTTTCGCAATGAAGTCAAACGGGATGAAAAACGCTCGGCGTCACAACCGAGCCGAACCGAACCGAAACGAGCGACCGACCGACCGACCCGACCCCACGCCCGTGAGGGTGCGAGTGGGAGACAGAGCAGAGAGGGAGCGAGAGAAAACCTCGAAGCAGGAAAAGAAAATCCAGTCGACTTCTTTGAAGAAAAATGGAAACAACGGCAGACACGAAGACGCACGAAAGAGCGAGAGCGAGCGGCAGGGAAGAAAGGACGAAGCGCGCTCGTAATCATGATTAATTGCAGGATAAATGACTGCCCGCCGCCGGACAACGGGCGACAGACGACGGACGGACGGACGGACGGACGGACGGACGGACAGACGGACGGCGGTTGCCTCCATTGCATTTTCCAATGTGTTGGCGCGCAAATTAAAAACACGCGGAGCGGGACGGGCAGCACAAGTGGGAGAAGAGAAAGTGGCGATGAAGATAGAGAGAGTGAGAGAGAGAGCGAGAGAGAGAGCAGGCTGGAGATGAAAAAGCTCACTGAAATAATTCACTCGAATCCACTTGTGGAGTGGATTTGCGTTTAAGCCCGAGCGCGAAGCAAATGAAATGACTTCGAGCGAGGATTCGGATTCGGACTCGACCGAAGGACTTCATCAGAATTAGATTCCGGGGACCCTGGAGGGGAGGTGGGGCGAACGAGCAGCGAATTCGCCCATTGTCTGGTGGAGTTGGACCGAGCGCCGCTGGAGGGACGCGTGTCAAAGTTGAGTTATTTAAGAAAGAACCTTAACAGAAAGCCAAGGAATAACAAAAAATAACAAAAACTCACCAACTCCGGGCTGCGTGGCGAGAAAGGCGAACATTTCCCAAGACTCCATTCATTATTTTTCACTCTTCCGTCGCTTTATCAAAAGGAAAGAACATTAAAAAAGGCGCTTTAAAGTTTCCATCTCTTATTCGCAGCAAGAAACAACGGACGAAAACGCGTATAAAAAATGACTGGAACTAACTTTGCCGACACTTTTCCCGCCTCATCTCCGCCGGCCTGACATCGGCGCGGGAACCCTTCACATTCACACTCGCACTCCCGTTCACCCCCTCCGCCGCCCACTCACCCTGGAGCCGAACAAACGTCGGTCGGCCGTCGCCGGAAGTGACGACAAGGCAGTCCGGCGAAAGTCTTGAAATGGAAAGTCGGGAAAATTGCTTTAATCAGCTGATTGTTTCGCCAAATCGCACTTGCCCCGCTCTCCCCCTCCCCCTCCCCCTCTCTATCTCTCGGTCTCGCGCTTCCCCACCTTCCCAAGGCTGCCAGCGCCAAGTGCGTCCGACAAAGTGCTGACTGGAGGAAATGCTATCTTCATTAATACAGCTTCATTTCCGCCGCTGACAACCCTCCATTTCGTTGATTTCTCTCGCCCCCCTCAGCCCGGCCCTCGGTCCGTCCGCCTTCGCCTTCGCCGGCGCTGTTGTTTTCATATTTCGTCCACCAACCCCTTCGCCCCCGCTCACCTGGCAGCTGCGAGCGCGCGCTTCTCGCGGCGAAATATCCGGGGCTTTTTGTTAACTTTGCTTTTAACTAACAAATCTTCATCGTGCTGCTAATTTACCCTCCTGCCCTGCCCTGCCCTGCCCCGTCGCAGCTCCAGCACCGGGCTCCGGGTTTGCGCGGCGTTCGCGTAAAAGAAGATTAATTAAGAAAAATATGAAAATTGTTTTGATTCATTACCGAGCAACGTTTCTTTCCTTTCGCTCCAAACTTCTTTTCCTCGTCTCCGCCACCGCCGCCACACACTTTTTCCCGGCTTCCCCCATTCACTCCTCGGTCTCGCTTTTCCGCTCGTTCGTTTGCAATTTATAAGGAAGTTGCTCCGAACAACTGATGCTCCTTCCGCAATCAATTTCCAGACCGAGGCGACTTTCCTGCAGCCGTCGCTGGAAGTGGACAGCTCGATGGCGATGGCGATGGCGATGCATGGGGTCGTCTGTGCGAGGAGTGCTCGGAGTCGTCCTCGGGCGATCCATCGGTTAATTATGAATGTTGTAGTCGTTGGTCATTGGCTTTCGGCAGATAAAAATCTCGTTATTTATTTCATCCCATTTACTCTTTCCGCTTTCTTTGTGCTCTTTTCTGATTTTATATTTTTGTTTTTTTTTTTATTTTTGTTTTTTTTGAATTCTTGGTTCAATTCTCTGGACATTTTACATCAGTCACCCCCCTTTGATTCTGGAGATCCTTGAGCACTACTTAGGTCCTCTTTCCACTTCCATCGAAGCTCCAAAATCTGCAAATTCTCCAGTCCTTCTCGATTTTTGGAATTTACATAAGGCATTCATTAATCCCTGGTATGGACAACAGTCCCCAGTTCTTTCGTGGAGATTTTCGGGGAATTTTTTTCCAGAAACCAAGGGCTTTTAAAGTCCCTGTTGAGAAGCGAAAGCGGTTTATTTTCGAGCTGCCGCCTCACGGCCGGTTAATCGCGGGGCTTTCAGGTGGAAGCGAAAAGTTGTCCCTGCTTGCAGTTGTGACCGCGGAGCGCCTGAAATTATGCAATGTCAACAGAGGCATTTTGGGCCCTTTGAGGCTCAAGCGCGCAACACAAAACAAAAAACGAAATCCGACTCCACTCGCCCGGCAGACGTGCGTGCGTGTCGATGCCTGAAATTGCAGTAAACAAACAGAGACACGTAGCGGAGCTTTCGGCACAAACACACGCGCCCACCCACGACGCTGCCCCACCGCCACCACCTCCCCCCCCCCCCCCCCTCCGGGCGCCCCTCGCCTGACCGCACACGGCGGCAATCAACGCGACGCAGTTAATAACTTGAGCTCGGCCGCGAATGCGCTTCCCTGACATCATCATCACCGTCACCGTCGTCGTCATCGCCACCGCCATCGCCATCGCCATCAACAACGTTATCGTTGTCAACACCGACCCCAGCCCCGACCGGCGTCGAGTCGCGGGTTCGCAGGGCTCGGGGCCTGTCGCAGCGCGCGACAAATTGCGCTGATTTACAGCCGGGCCAGAGGTCCTGTTCCGGCGGCCGGAGCGAGTAAAATCGCACTTTTTCCACTCGCGCCGCCGCCTCTGTGTAATAGTAGTAGTGCGGCATTTAAATGGCAGGTAATTGTGCCGCGTTTTTCTGCTCTTCTGCGATTCGGCCGCCCGGCCGCCCGAAACACAACCCGCGTATGGCCCGCTTTCGCCCCCCACCTGGCAGTATTAATTACACCTTTAGCACCCCTTAAATGCCACTATTTGCTGTTGCTGCTGGAATTTGCAGTTATTTTCTACATTAACGCGATTTCGGAACCCACGGCTCGATCTCTAAATCGACGAACCGATGTTTTGGCCTTGTTTTCAGGGCTTTGATGGGCTCCATTCGGTTTTCCAATTTCGCCCGCTTTTCGCTTGAACTCGTAATTGTTCCGTGCAACCCCTTTTTCAGGCTCCTCTCCCCCTCGAACTCTCGTGGGTCGTCTCGATGTGGTCGTCTCTCGTTCCCTCGGCCGTCCCTCGGGCTTTGGCTGGATCGTGTGGATCCGTGTGGGGACCATGTTGCGGTCATTTGGGGCGAATCAATCCTCCCATGAATTAATCTTGGCAGCGCTGACGGGTCCTGATGCCGGCCCCGGCCCTGGCCCGGGTTTCGCCCGCAGGAGCGGCACACGTTTAATTGAAAAAATGAAATGGTTTCAATTGCGAGCTCTCATTGCGGTCGCGTGGCTGCCCCTCGAATCGATTTCCGCGTGAAATTGAATTCGGCGGCCGACTCCTGCCCTGCGCCCACAATTGGTTTTCCCATCGACTCGAAAATCGGTCCTCAAACTCCTGGGGTCCGAAAGAAGCGGAAATTTAAATGTGGGGAAAATTTAAGAACGCGCCCGGCCTCCGCGGCTCGGCCTCGGCCGACAATTAAAAACAATGGCCGCGATGTCGCGGCGGCGGGCGTCCCGGGACAGACGTCGGCCGGGTCCTGCCGGATCCTTTCTTGGTTCAAAGGCCTGTCGAGGGACGGCAAAGGCCGCCGGCGCCGCTGCTCATTTGCCTCGATTGTTAGGCGTCGGTCCCTGGCGCCCCTGCCCTGCCGATTCTTCGACCGCCTTTTTGCCGTCTTCGCAACAAGTTGCCGAAATGTCGGCACAGCCAGAGCCACAACAACACAGCAACGACAGCAGCAGCAATTGAAACTTTCTTTGTTGTCAAAATACAATTTCCCCTGCCCCCCCTCGCTGGCTCCTTTGCATTCTTCCTTCGCTTCCGGTTCGCTGCGACGAATCCTTTGACACGACCGCAAACCCGAGAGGGTCGGGGTCGGGGATGGGGTCCGGTTTCGGGGTTGATTCCCGGGCGAACTTCCTTCGGGGGAAAATCAATACCGGGTGAGTCCAGAGGCGGGCAGCCGCCGTGCCTTCAGCACGCGGACGTCGCCAATCAATCAAACCCTGCCTACGGAGGGCCCGAGATTTATCGCCACGGCTCGGTGTCCTGGGTCTGCGATTCCCGAGCGGCGAAAATTGCGCTCCCGAATCCCCACTGGATGCGCCCAGACTCGGCTCGCATGGCTCCATCTCATGTCGCCTCGTCTCTCCCTTCCCCGCTCGCCCCTGTCGACGATTCTTCGTATTTTTAAATCACTTAATTTCGTCCCGTTCTCGCGCAGCCCAGCCCTCCTCGCCGCAGCCTGGGCGACCCATAATAAGCTGCCTCGCGACCTCGCGCCGGCAGCCACTCCGGACGCATTCACGTTCACGTTCGCCGAGTCCCGCCGAGTTCCTGGATCCGGCCCCGGCCCCGGCCCGGCCCGGTCTGGGTCTCTGGCCCGATGGCGTAAATGGCTCATTTTGCACGTCCGCACTTAAATGGCAACACGTGACTCGACTCGCCCCACGCGCGCCGGCTCAGACGACGTCCCGCGACGCCCGGCCCGGCCCGGCCCGCTTCGAGCGGCTGTCGCGCTTTTTTCCAACCTGTCCTCGTCCGCGCTCACACACCCACTCGCAACAGAGAGACAGAGAGAGCAGAGCGACGCACACACACTCAGACGCAGCCACTTCCTCTCGCTCCGCTTCTGCTCGGTCGCTTTATTGTGTCTTTTATTTCGCTGTTAATCGTCGAACACTCTTCCGTCCCCGCCGGCTCCTTTCATTTCCATTCATTCTGTCGCCTCTTCCGCCGTCCCTTTCGTCTCGTTCTCTCTGCTCTCCATCGCCGGTTCCTTTCTGACTTTTTGCCCGTTTGCGGCAGCGCAAAAACATTTACAACCCAATCCATAAAGTGCAACACTTATGCCACATTTTGATGTGGTCTCGCCCGGAATTGCCTGGCCGTGGTTGTCCCCATCGTTGACCTCCTCCCTGCCCCGCCCTCCTTCGCTCCGCGCGACACGTTGAAGCCCAGGTCGGTCCAGTCGGGCGGCTGGTGCTGGTGCTGGCGCGGGAGCCCGGTGCAGAAACCATTTTCTAGACACCGTCTCCTCCGGCACCTCCTTCTCGCTACCGCTCAATCTCTTTCTCTCTCTCTCTGCCTTCTCTCCTTCTCGGCCCTTGGCCTCTCGCCCCTCTGTGCTTTCTCTGGCTGGCGGTTTCAATTGTGCGAGCTTTCGTTCCTTCCCCTGTTCGATCGCCTTCGTTTTTCCCCAATCACTTTGTTCTCTCCTTCTTCCGCTGTCCCCCTCTTCTTTTCCTCCCTTCTCTAGTTGTTGTTGTGGCTGACGACGCTGTTGCTGCTATTTTTATGATTTGCATTTGGAATGGATTTTTCCCCCAATTTGACACTTCAAAGCCAATTCGAGCTGAAGGCGTTTCCCGCAACAGCAACGGCCACAGCAGCGGCAACAATAACGGCACTCGTTGGCGTTGCCGTTACAAAACTAACGGGTGATTGGATTTCCGGATACCTGCAGAAAATCAATTAAAAACATCGCCGAGAGCTCTGGCAAATATTTCCAGGCTGTGGAAAAATCACTGGATCGAAAGCGAAATCATGACCTCGCCCTCGAAAGCGGTTCAAGTGGTTCGGGTTCTCGGTTCTGGGTCCTGACGAGGGCCTCAGGAGGGCAGTCGAGCGACCGGGAGTGACATTTGCGAAAGGGCTCCAGGGACAGTTTCCCGTGGTAATGGCAAGGGCTGTACCTCGTACGTCCAGACCATGCCATCGCCCAGGTCACTCTCCACATCTTGGTCCTCGTGGTCTGTCAACTTCAAGGGGGAGCTTCGCGGCAGCACCCTGTACGCCTCGCCACGCAGCGATTTTCACATTCGCTTCATCGATTTCCCTATTAAAAGCAATTTCCACAGCCTCCCACACACGCGCGCGCACCCCTCGCCCACACCCCCGCACCGCCTACACGAACACAAACCCACGAGTACAACCAGAAGTTCCTTTCGTTCGTTCGTTCCGACTCCGGCCATCTGCCCGGGCGTGAGGGGCCCGGGTCGCCTTGGCTCGCTCTCAGGATCGCCGGCGACGACTCCAATGACCGACCGATGCAATTATAATTTCGTCCTGGCGCAGCTTTTCACGATTTGCCATTCCGTTTGGCTTCGCAACTTCCGTCGCCCGCCCACCCCGCGCTCATTGTCTCTGGCCCGCTTCTATTGCCCACTTGCCCTGCTCGGCGACACCCGCGGGCGAGTCAGGAGTTCCGCCCGGTGTCCTGGGCGTCGTCCACGTCGTCGTCTTCCTCTTCCACTTGCTCTCCCCGTTGGCTTCCACTTCTTCGCGCAGGTTGTCCTTTTAACTTTGGCGCTTGTTGGACCCGACGCGATTTCGTGTTTCCTTCCTTCGCTGGTCGCCGGCCAGCGGAGCGAGGCGAGGGCCAGGGCGACCGCACATCACCCAGAGCAGCGACACCAATAAGGATAACGTTTCGCCGGTTCCAATCTTGTTATGTTATGCTCTTGTTTCTGCTGCTGCTGCTGCTGCTGGTCTCCTTGTTGTTGTTGTGGTTGTATAAAAATGTATTCCGCCATGCGCCGTGCCTCGAATGGCCCCGCAGGACATGAATGTTGCAATTTAAATGGATTTATTCATTTTGTCCGCTGGATGCGCTTTTTCCGCTCTTCTCACTTCCCGCCCCTCCCTCAGCCTCACCCCCACTGCCGCAATTTATGCCGGCTCCCTGGACTCTCGCGTCTCGTTCTTGGCTCTCTCGGACATCCGCAGTTTCCGCGTCAAGCTGTGCTCGGCACGCCGGAAAAAACACTTAATTATCGCAAGAAATTTTAACGGTAATTTCACTGTAGTCTCTTTGCCGAGTTTCCCTCAGAGTTACCTTGAGAATTCCGCATTTATACTTTTTGTGCCGTATGCGCGTCCCTCGATGCCTGAGTTGAAAGAGCGGGAGCAGCGGGAATTTTCGCACGGAGGGAAATCTTTACGGGAAACTACTCCAATTTGCCCAGCAACTGGTGAAATATGTGGAGAAATATCTGGTCGAAAGTCCCCCATTCAACGAATTACGGATCAGTGCGGATCGGACGGCTCGGGTAAACGATCCTTGTCCAGGTCCTGCACGTAGTCCCTCCAAAGCGACGGCCGAAGTCTCTCCACCCGTCTCCACCAGATGGACCCAGATCTGCTCGGGTCACGTCTGCGATGGTTTCGGTGAAGCCGATCCGCCCTCCTCCGGCCCAGCCCTGCCTCGGGCATCCGTCTTCAACCATCATCACAGCAATTGCGGCGAACCCTCGAGGGCGAAGAGCGCCCAAAGGAAACCAAACAAAAACAGAGCGAAGTATAAAATAAACGAAAACGAAACAAAAACAGTTGCCGAAATGAGATGAAATGGAATTCAAGGAGAAATTTACTAATTTTTACAAATTCCCCGCTCGAGCAATGCGAAAATCATCTGCGGCGGCATCAAATTTGGCGACTGTCGAAGCGACGCGCGGACGCGGCGGCCAAAGGACAACGCAAGGACATGCAGAATCGGAGGGCGGGCGGTTGATTCGAAGACGTCGAGGCGAGCGCTTTGCATTGAATATTTATGCGATGAACTCCGGGGCCCTTAAAGCAGCCGCCCACGGGCCGGACGAGGACAGGCGGCGAGAGGCGTCGCAAAAAACGTTTAAAGCAAAAAATAGAGAAAAATGGACAGCAGCTGAAGAATAAATACAGCGCGGGAGGAACGGAGGCGAACCGCGAGCCGGGGCCGGGGCGGGGGCGGGGCCGGCGACGAGGGTCCGGGCCCGAAGTGGCCCCGCCTTGTGATGAGGAAATAAATCGAATTTGAGTGCGAAATCGCAATCACTTTTGAGCAAAGCGAAAACGAACACGAGGGGAGACGGAGATGGCGGTGGAGATGGGGAGGGGGGCGAAAGGAAAGGAAGGCAGAGCCGAGAAAGTTGATTTGTCTGGCGATTTCCGGTGTCGGACGAAATCCAAGATGGGCCAGGGTGACGGCGGCTGGTGGTTGAAGGTTGCGGCCGGCGCGTTTCTGGCGCAATCATATTTTCCATTGGATTCAAATGCGATCGCCTCCCTCTCCTCCCCTCCTCTGTTTATGAACGGTTTTTCCCTGCGCCGTCGTCGGGTCCCGGCCGCGCCTCGCGGAAGTGCAAAGCGCAAAAATGAAATTAAATGAGGAAAACAAAAACTCCGACGCGACGGACCCTCCTGGACTCTCGCTGGCCACGGCGGGTCGGGCGGCAAGGGATCGAGGAACGATGTTAAAACTCAATCTACGCAATCTGCACAAAAGGAAATGAAAAGAAGTTCCAGTTCGGAATTCAATTTTCCAGCCAGGACGACATTCCGTCCGCAAATCCTGCACTTAATCCCGGCTAAGCGCGACAGGTCCTGCGGCCGGGGCGAAGGACGGGAGCGACTAAGAGCGAATTTAAAACAACGCAGGACGAAGAAGTGAAAACAACGGCGCCCGAGCGGCGCAGCAGCCTTTGACAGCGCACCGCCTCGCCCCGCCCCGCAGAGGTCGCGGTCCCAGTGACGGGTTCCCAGCACGGTGTTGTTCACGGCTCGTTTCCTCCGCCCGGCAGATGCCGAGTGCGCGTCGCAATTTCGCGAATTCCTCAGCTCTGCCTGGGAGCGTCGAGGGCTCCAACTCCGTTCCCGACTCCCCTCGCGCAATCCTCGCCATCGTCCCGCCATCGTCCCGCCCTCGTCCCACGCCGCCAGCAACCCGAGCCTCATCCCGTCGCTTCCATCGTCGCCTCCAGCTCCGAGCTCTCGGCATTTTTCTCTCACACTGTGAACATCGGAGCCCTCGGGAGCCCCTGCCCGGGCCGATCCGCGCGGTCCTTCGCACCCTTTCGGCCATTTGCTTCGCGGCTAGTTGACCCAATGTAATGTAATTAAATTTAATGAATGGCTTTTGTAATTAATAACATCGAAGCTGACATTTCCGTGGCGACCGGCGACCGTCGAGCGACGACCAGCAACCGGCGCCACCACCGGCAGAGGTGGGGGATGGGGGGCCTCTGGAATGCGCCAGTCGGCCGACTGCGGAATTTAAATTAGCTGGCCACGTTAATGGAACGAGCCACTTATTAACTCGACTTTTTAATTACGACGTCTTCGGTCGATGCGCAGCCCTCGGCTGCTCCTTGTGGCTGTTGTTGTGCCCTTGTTGTTGGCCCTGTCCTTGGCATTGTTGCTGGTGGGCGGAGGGAGGGTTGCCGGGTGGAGGGAGGGTGTGAAGTCGATATCCGAGCGTAATTGAAATCGAAATTGCGGTCTGCCTTCCAAACAGGACACTCCGAAGGGGCGGTCGCCGAGTCGAGAGGGTTCGGATTTCACAACAACACCGGCCACAACGTCGTCCACTCGAGTCTTGCGTGGCAATTTGTACGACCCTTGAGAGGTTTTCGCCTTAAAGTCTCGTAAACTTCGACCGCTGACATTCGATGCCGCTTTAAGCGTTCCTTCGCCATCCATCTCCGGTCCGCGTGGACGGTTCTTTTCAGGTTCGTTGGCTTCGGCGTGAAGTCTTCGACCTCGCTCTCGTTTTCCCATCCCTCACGCTCCCTTTCTCGCTTCTTATTGATGAATTATAAACGAGGTCCTGCGTCTGTCGACTTTCGAAAGCGAAAGTTCTCTCCGCCGCGAGTCCTGCGCGCCAGCGGACGACTAAGGACGACTCAATTAACTGCAGCTCGATAAATTATTTGGAGCACTTTATTAAAACTCCATTCGTTCGAGCGACAGGCACCGACTTCAACTCCTGCTCGAGCAGGCCACCTCAAACTCCTTCCGGCTGTCCCCATCCAACCCGCGTCCTGGCGCCGGGCATCCGTCTAATTGCAGGCACGCGGGGCCACGACGCGAGCTCCGATTCCAGCTCCGGGCTCATTACCCAGGAGGAGATGGAGAGGAGGAGGCGGAGGCGGAGGGCGCGCCATCGGACGCCTGTCAGCGCGGCCAGAATTTACGATCATTGGCGAGCGCAAGTTTGGGATTCCTGCAGGAAATTCCTCGTTGGCGCGCGCCCGAGGAGCGGGGCGGGGCGTCGTGTCGAAGTCGGTGCAAACGACCCAGGGAGCGCGAGGGCGAGAAAGAGGGAGGGAGGGAGAGGGTCGCAGAAGGCCATCGAAGCACAAGTGATCTAATTTTTATTCGGGTTGAAAAAGGGCCCGGAAGGAAGCGCGAAAAGAGGGAAAGAAAACTGGGAGCCCAAAAGAAAGGGTGGCCGGGGGACGGGACGGGAAGTGCGTGTAAATTGCGTGATTTTCGGTGGCGGCGCGCAAAATTTCGTCCCAAGAGAGGGGGGCGACGGAGCCCGTTCGCACTTGTCGCGCCCGCAGATGTCAATCGCGCAGTTTCGCCCGCCGCAAACGTCCCCTGGGGCAGGTGTCGGTACAGATTCGCCTCCCGCGCCCTGCTCCACCCCCGGCTTGTTATCGCTTCCGCGGCGCTCCGGCACTGCGCAGGAAATGATTATGCCTTTCCCTTTTCTTTTCTTTTCGTTGCCTCCGCACGCCGCCCTCTTCCTGTCACGAGCGCACGTTGATTTCGAGGGGTTCTGCGACGAGTCTTCAGAAGATTCGCCGAATTCACGAGAACTTCTCCGCGTCGCAACTAGTCGAGCTTCCTTGTCGAGAACTGCCAGCGATGCCTATGCGAGGCCCCGAGGACGTTCGTATCGGGAGCTTCATTAGAACGGAAGTCATGTCAAGCGCGAGCAGTTCGATACAATTACACACACATAGATCGAGAGAGGAAAAGGAAGCCTGCCAGATAGTCCGAGACAGACAGACAGGCAGACAGACATACACACGAGCAAAAACCCCGAATTGACTCGGAATCGCAATATGTCCCTTCAACGAGGGCGTAAGTGGCGGCCGCCGAGAGTCGGGTGGTCGGGCCCCGGAACCCGCCCACACATCGCCCCTGCCGGCGCACCCGGAGCCGACGTCGCCGCCACATCTCGAGTCGAGTCGATTTCCTCCTCCCCACATGTCGAGTTCCGTTCACTTGTTGAGTTGACCCCCGCCCCCACCGGCCGGCTTCCACTCGAGTTCACTCCTGACGTGATACTGTTTGACTGAGCCGAATTGCCGAAACCGTGGGCATGACACGAGCCCTCGCACACTGAGAGAAAATCGCTCTGCCTGGTTGAGATTGTGGGTGCGCGATGGGGCCGCCGATGTGAGGCGACGATGTGGGCGAATTCGGTGGATTCGCGCAGTCGGGAGCGGGATCAACCGGGATGAGCGAGTTGATCGCTGTAATGGAGCCGGCGAAGTCCTCCAGAGGATTCACTCCAGAGCTCGATGGGCTTTCTCTCCGTGTTCCACGCCGCTCCTAATCGCCCAGCCTCCGACCCACATGCAACAGGTCGCCCACCGAGACTCTGGAATTGGCAACAATTTGTCAAAGTTGTTGCCCCCACCTGGGCGGTGGGTGTCGACGTCTTCCATTGTCTTCGCCAGGTGGATTCTCTGCCGGGAAGCAACGAGGCACAAACGAAAATCTAGAATAACATTTATTCCGACTCCGCTTCGATTCGATTCGATTCAATTTTCACATGAAACTTCGTCGACTCTGAGTCGTGAGGCGGCCTTGGGGGCGGCGGAGGGCGCGAGACATCGTGAGGGATTTTTCTCGTTGTCGTTTCGTTGGCGAATTTATGTTTATTCGACAGGAGCTTAGCGAAGGGTATCGCTTCCGGAGCACACGTGGGACGCACGCCCAGGCCTAAGGGCCGGCTGTGTTGTTCGTTCCTGCCGCTGTTGTTATGGGGCGCCCTCGGCGGGGGCCGTTGCTCGGGGCACAGGCCGGAGAATTCGAGCGCAAATCGATAATAATTATTATTCATTTAGTCGGAATCTCCAGGATGTTCGGCGGGACGAACTTGACTTTATTTATTCGATTATTTGCTGGCTTATCGGGGGAAGATAATTTGGCTCGATTGCCGCAGTTGTTGCTGCTGGGCAGAGCCGATGCCATCTGATTGAGCTGGATTGAATTGGATGGCCCCGGATTGGATGGCATTGAGGCGGATGAGTACTGAATTCTGCTGGTGCCACTTGAGTCGCCTAATCGGCTTTAACCGGGCCGAAGGCCAACGTGGGGGCTGGCCAAGGAGCTCCAGAACGATCCCGAGACCGAGTGGACCCTCGACAATTTAAGCGTTCTTAAAGATGGTTTCCTGCTCGGTCCTACGGCATAATCGAATCTGCTGCGGACACTTTTATTGCGCCCTCCTGCCGATGTCGACCCCGCTCGCCCCGCGTCTCCGTGCCGCGGATCCACCTTTTGCCGTCGCTCCTTCGGCTCATTGCGAATTCACCGAAAGCCCGCCGCTCAGCCCAGGAGCCCGGCATCCCCGACACTTCCTCGCACCGCGCAGGGGCGGGTGAAACAAGGCCCAACCCTCGCCCGGGGCTTATCTGCATAAATCAATATCTGCCTGGCTTTTAACAATCCTAATAATGTTATCCACCTTGGCGCGGCTTCATCCACCCTGCACCGGCCTCGCCGCCACCTCGCACCCGTCCCGGGGCTCCGTCGACGTCTCCACCTGTCAGCGCCAACACTTGGGCGCCGGCAAAAACGCAAACAAAAAGCTCCGAGGCGGGCCCAGGGCCTGTCGCATGGAGCTTATCAGAGCACTTTTTCACAGGATCGCGAGACATCGACGAGGACGGCCTTCCCGGCGCCCTCTTCCAGGACTTCCACCTCCCGTGCGATTATGATTTCACGGCGAGTCGTCTTCGCTTCTAAAAAATATACGGATTGGGTTCAGGTTCTTCCAGTCTTGTCCGTGTCTTGTCCTTTGCGCATGGAGGGAAGCCAGGATGGAGTCTCCATGACTGTAATTGATGTCGTCTCTCCGGACACTTCCACCGATTCACTCGAGGCCACGAGGCCCAGAAAATGTTTAAGGATTATTTGCTCGTTCGCCACTCGCCACGAGGCAGCGCTGCATGGAGAAAAATGTCCAACCGCCCCATGGGAATGGACGGAATTGCACTGAAATAGAAAGCGCGATAACTTTCCCGGGTTCGCGGAGACGGAGAGACAGAGAGAGAGCGCTGTATAAAGTGCAGAGTTCATGACGAGGCGGTCGTCTCCTCTAATTGGCGGCGGCGGCGACATGGCGGGGCTCGCTCAAGGCTGCACACAAATATAGGACAGGACGGCGTTAAAAGAGGACCCGCCAATGACGCGGAACCTTGGAGGGGTTCCCGGCACCTCAGTTCACACGACCGCAGCTTGTCTGGGACGCTGGACAGGGGGAGAGGGAGTTGAAGGAAAGAGTCGAGCAGAGGCAGAGGACAGAGGAATCGGGAACGGAGCAGCGCGGCACAGGCACGCAACTCGCCACAAGTGTCGACACTGAATTTCGCTGAAGACCGGCTGCCAGCAGTCCAACGTCCTTCGTCCCTCCGCCTTCACGGTGCCCGCAGTCGCTAACCAGAGCGCCGGGAGATGGCGCTGTTTCCGGTACATAACCTAAACGCCTTAATAAGTAATTTAGTGACAACATATCGACAGCGAGACATCATTACTTGCCGACCCCGGTCGTCGAGGCTCCGAGTCGTCGTCGGGTCGTTGTTGCGTCGTTTCGCGTGGTGGCCGGGCCGGAGGCGGGGTCGGGGCCGACGACGCATGTCAACAACATTCCGTACAAGCGACAGACAGTTGCAGGGAAAAAACGAACCCCCGCCAACGACTGCCGCCAGCCGCAGCGGCGGCCGAGGGGAGGGCGGGGAAGATTTCGCGTCCATGTCTCCCGAAGTGCTCCGTAGTCGAGCGTGTTTTCAGCTGGGCTTTATTAGGTGGAAAGGTGCAGACAAGCGTTGCGAGCGTAATGAGAGAAACTACAAACAGCGCCCAAGTCAGTGGTGCGAAGCATGGGTTGAACTGCACTCAAATCGAGTAGTTTAAGCTCGAGGGTGGAGCTCGTGGGTGTGAAATGGAAAGTATTCGCAATCTTTATGGGGATATCGCGGCGGGATTTGCATATAAATCGCAGCAAGTGCCTGAAAGAGGCCTCGATTTTTGAGGAAAGTCCTCAGAACCCTCGAAGCCCGGCGGGGCCTTCGCAGGAATCCGGCTGGCGGCCGCTGGAGCTCGGGGCGGCGGCGATGGCAACGAATATTGATGCGGGATTTGCAAATCGATCGGGGCTCCTCAACGAAACCACGCGCACGGCGCCCCCACCCCGCGTGTCCTCGGCCGCTGAGCCTGGCGTCTGGTGCGTCCTCGTCCTCGGAATCGGACGCCGCAGACGCGGACGACTAAGCAAACAGCCAAACAACGAGGTCCAGGAGGGACTTCCGGCGGCCGCAGGAAGACGTCAACGTGCCCGAGAGATAGCGGAGGTGGAGGAAAAGCCGAATTTAATACCGTTATCAGATCTGCAAACAAAACGACATTTCAATTGGCTCCGAGGACCAAAGTTACAAGTCCCGCATTGCTTCCCTAAGCTCTTTACGTGTAAGACCACTAACTACAATGGCAGCAACAATGCCAAATCAGATCCTCCCCCAAGTGCGGGAAATAATTAAAGCCGAAAAATTAAAAGGAAAAAGGAAGCTGTGACAGGAAGAAGGAAGAAAGCCTGGCGAAGTTTCGGCTCGCATTTGGCGCGGGACGTCTCGGGGAGTCTGCTGCGGACGTTGTTAGGGGCGCTTAAACGCTGTCGCCCGATTGTCAACATCGTCGCCATCATCCCGACCCGCGTCCCGGCCCCACCTCGCCGTTCGGCTCCATTGAATGGTGTGTCGTCCTGTCATCCCATGTCAAATCCGCCTGGCCTCGTCTCGTCTTCGGCTCCCGGCCCTGGGGCGCTGGGTGTCGTCTTGGCCTGGCTTCTGTTTTCGTGATTCCCTGAACTTCTTATTTCGCCCACCGCACTCATCGCCCGGCAGCCGTTTGATGTGGCGGCTTTTCGCCACATACCGAGGCCAGCGCCCACCGCCCACGGCTCGCCACCCAGCGGACTTCGGTCTCCGGCGCCCCCCGTCGCAAATGAAGTCGACTTCTTGAGGACTTCATTTCCCGCCTCGTTCTCGCTCCTCGTCCCGATGATTTTTATGATTTTATTTTTCGCTGGATTTCGCCCTCTCACAACCGGGCCCGCCCTCCGTTTTCACTCCCCAGCAGTTTGATGAGTTATCAACATCGACGTGCTTCGCATTCGCCAAAAATATTTCGAACCGCTAAAATATTTTTATTTTGAGTTTTTCATCCTTTTACGAGCTCCGTGTGGTTTCCCTCGTCCACAGCCGCCCGACCCCGACCCCGACCCCGACCGCCCCCTTCTGGCGAGCTGTTTACTACGGCTTCCTGCGTCATAAACCGCTTCCGTTCGCGGGGCCGCGCTTCCGCCGCCCTCCGTCCCATCTGCGTGTCACTCCTTGTACCGCTCTATCTGTCTATCCGACGGCCGTCCGTCCGCAGCTCCGTCTGCCACTGCATCTGGTCGCTCATATGAGACTCGCGTGATTATTTATGATTAATCGATTTTATGAGCTCCTTCGCAGCCCTTCCCCTTCCCCGCCCGATCCCTGCCGCGATGATCCGCGCGTGGTATCCTTGCAATAAAACGCTAAGCGTAGCAACTGTCAATGGCTGCACTTTATGGACGCCGTTGGATGGCGGCGGCGACAGAGGGTCGCGGAGTCGGTCGCGGTCGCGGTCGTGGAAATGGCCAATCGATAATCGGAGCATATCTTCCCGCTCGACTGCTCCGGCGAGGCCCGAGTTCGCGTCCCAAGTCGCGAGTCCTGCGCGAGACTCGGAGCAGCCCGAGGTGCCCGCAAGGCTTCACCGCGTTGACTCCGGTCGCTGGAGGGCCTTCGCATGTTGATTCCACGGCTGCCGATTGGTGCTCGGGGATCGGCGAACCGTTTTCACAGTCTTCCCCATTCCGCATTCATCGGGCTCGTTCCGCACCCATTGTGGCCGGATCCATTCACCCGGGAACTGGGCTCGTCCTCCACCTGTGCCTGGGCACCCGTCGGTGTTTGTAATGAAGCTCGTTAGCATTTGAGGCTTTTAATTAATTTTGAAATCAGCCAACTCAACTCAAGGCCCTCTCCGACCAGCACACCGGAGCAAACAGACAGAGAGAGACGGGCAGAACACAGGCAGAGGGACGGACAGGAAACGCCGACGGGGAAACGGACAGAGAGACACGAGACAGCGAGACAGACTCGACCTCTGCCGAGAGGGAGACGGAGCGCCTTTCATGGCACACTTAAGCATTATCCTTATCGTGCGCCGAGCATGCGAACGTATGCGTTCGGCGGCACAAAAACGCATCCGCACAATAGACAGCTTAAGGATACGCCGCCCACCCACACTCGCAGGGCCGCACACACGCCCACGTGTGTGTGATTAAAGAACGACATGATTGAACGATTGACGGCGAGGATCGGGCGCTGCTCATATCGAGCTGTCGCCGCCGTCGTTCTTTTGAGCGACGATCCCGACTCCTGCCCCGACCCCGACCCCGCCCACGCCCCGCGCCCTTCGTCTCCAGCCAGTTTATGAGCATTTTACACTGCATTTAATTTAACGAGTCCTTTCAATTTTACTGCAAGCCCGGCGCTCGCATGTGCATGTGGTGTGGATGTGGGTCTGGGTCTGGGTCTGGGCGTGGCTGTGGATGCGAGGCCCCCGCCACGCCCACGTGCGGCCGGGTGGGCGGCGACTTTTATTTCGCCGCTTCCTCTCGCCGCCTTTATGAGGCAACAATTGCCTTCGGGGTCCTCGCCATAAACGCGCAGCTCCTCCAGGGCGTCCTGCCGCTGTGCCGTCAGGACATCGCGACGTCGTTTCCTTTTTATTAACTTCGTGAAGCTCCTTCTGATCCCCGGCCGCCGCCTTCGTGGCGGGACGTGACGCGGCGTCTTCCGGGCTGTGATTTGATTGAGGCGACCCGGGGAGGGGGTGGGGAGGTCGAGGCGGAGACGGAGGCCGTGAAATTCGGCATGAAACTAATAAAAGCCATTAAGATGTTCAATTATAAAATAAATTAGAATCGCATCGCGCGACGCCGGCCCTCGACGCGCGCCCCAATCACGATTAAGTCATTTGAGCGACATTAAATCATTACGGCCACGCCCCGCGCCCGCGCCCTCGAGCCCGGCTACGGCGCCAACAAACACCACTGCACTGGCAATCACACCGGGACAACGGCCTCGACCCGGCCCCGACCCCGGCCCCGACCCTGGCCGCCGCAGGACTCGCGCAGCACGAAGAAGGTCAAACGTCTGTTTGACTCCGCGCCCGCCGCCCCGAACAATTCGCAGTAATTAACATCATCATCGTCGTCGTCGCTCCAGATCCTGCCCAGCTCGTCACTCGCTCTCTTCCCTGTCAATCCCTCCACCCCCTCCATCCGTCTCTCTCCCCGCTCCCCGCTCCTCGCCCTGGCCATCGGTCTCTGTCTGGCGCCGGCGTTGGTTCGTCGGAGGGGGCGCGCGTGAAGCTCCAAGCTGCGAAATTAATTTGAACTTAATTTGAATTTCAGCCACACTAGGGTGGCCCGGCCCCCGTCGACAACACCAATGTCAACACAACAACAACAACAACAACAGAAAGGGGAAGAGTCCCAATGAAATGAAGACCCGCTAACAACGTCCTAATCACACCCACACCGGGCGGAGACTGGGGACGGAGCCGTGAGCCGTCATAGTT
Source organism: Coelopa pilipes (assembly GCA_947389925.1). Taxonomy (NCBI): domain Eukaryota; kingdom Metazoa; phylum Arthropoda; class Insecta; order Diptera; family Coelopidae; genus Coelopa; species Coelopa pilipes. The sequence goes on along the minus strand of OX376700.1, from coordinate 27,104,332 downwards.
TAGACTTTTGTGAAATTCCCTCCATGAATTTGCATTCATTAAAAGATGTCTTCTTAACTTTTGCCCTCGCTTCCGGTTGCGCTAGGCCGATGGGTGGCGGCGCGGGGTGGCGAAAGCGCGGAATCTTCCGAAAGTTGTAATTGCTTCGTAAGAAACTCGAGGCGCGGCCTTTGAGTTGGAGGCAGCAGCGCTGCCGGGCGCGGCTCCAGGCCGTTGCTCGGCGTGGCGAACGGAGGGATGCGAAGGAGGAAATTTTCGAGAGCCGAAGCCGAAGCCGATGCCGATGCCGAAGCCTAGGCCGTCGTTGGGCCCTGGTCGATTGGCTCCTAGTCTGTCATCTCTCATTATGAGGCTTCACCCAACACTGGGAGCGTAATTCCATTTAATCTCTTGTTTTCATTTGCGAATAAAGTTCGCTCGCCACCAATAAGGGGAAGAAAAAATGCCCAGCCGTCTTCTGTCCCCATCTCGCTCTCGCTGGCCGCTGTCTTCTCGCCCTGCCTCGTCCTGCCTGCGACTCGTGGTTGGTTTTCGTGTTCTCTGCAGGTTCGGGATTAAAATCCCATTTCCTGAACGAGTCCCCATTTTTTCAAATTCCCCACCTCGCCAACGACAACAACAACTGCGGGAGCAAGGCTTCCAGGTAAGTTGTTTACCTGACGCCCACGCCACGCCACGTCCGCGTCCCGCCGCCCGACCGAAGGACGACGCCGTTCAATGGCAACAGTTTTTTGTTTGTGTCAAAGTGAATGGTAAAAGTGCAAAAGCAGCAACAGCAACAGCGGCAGCAACAACAAAGCCAAGAGGGTAACGGGCACAGCGAGAGCAGAAAAAATTGTTGTCTCACAACTTTTAATTAGTTTTTACTTAAAACCGCTCGCACAGCGCCGCCACATCCTTTGGATTTGGCCCCTCGCCCATCGGTCGCTCGGTCCGGCGCTCGTCGTTCGTTTTGATTTCTGGCCAATGTTGTAATTCAGCTGATAAGGTGTTCTTGTTATCCACCTGTCTTTGCTTTTTATCGTTCTTGCTGTTGTTGTTGTTGTTGTTGTTGTTGCCGCCGCTACGCCCTCGCATCCGGCTTAAACAACTGTAGTTGAGCCCACGTTTGAAGTATGCGACGCTCTGGCGGTTGGCAACGCAACTGTAATCATTTTCCACCCTCCCCCACCCCGGGCACGCCCTCAGAGCCGCTGCTCCCGTCCGCCCCACGCGCCACGCCCCTTATTCATAACACTTTTTAATGCAGTTTCCGCCACCTCGCGCCACCCCGCAGCCGTAGTTTGCGCTTCCGATGAAAATTAACTCGTAAACTTTTACTCGCCCCTCCCTCAATCTCATCCCTCTCTCCACCCCAGGTTGATGGAATGACGGTTGATAGCGCGATGATGAAGCGACGTGATGGTGATGATCATTGGCAGACATCATGACGTTCATTATAATGGAACGAGTCGAGTTCCAATGAAATGAGATAAAAAATCGGAGAAAGCCGGAGCCGGGGCCGCTGCGGAAAAAACGTCCGTAATCAAATTTAAGTGAATCCTGCCGAGGGAGCGAATTCCACATCCAAGCCCCAGCCCACCTGAGTCCCCGACCCCTGGCCCCCGCCCAGGGACCGTTTGGGGCCGGACCAGGCAATATTCGAAGAGCTGAGCTCGGATTTCGGCCAGGGCAGAGGGAGGCAGCCGAGTTGTCCGTTTCTCTTCCTGCTCTGACCTACGGTTGTCCGTGGCTCCACGAGGCATCCACATATCCCGGATCTGCTGCCAGGTACTGCTTTCTATCAAACTCCCCTTGAATGGCAGGCCGAAGGACCCCTGGAAGGCCCTTCGTACACCTGTTCAGCGGCCCCATCCCAGGCCTGAGTCGACACCCTCGTCGCTCCTTGGTGCTAATTTTCCTCTAAACACTTTTCCAATTTCGGAACTCAATTTTCGCCAATTTAGCGCGAAATTTGAATAAGTTTTACATTATGTATGGTGCGAAACACCAGAAGAAAAGCCACTATAACAACGAATCGCCAGCAACAACAATAATAGGGATGAAGTCACGGGGACAAAAGAAAAACAATTTCGAACCCAATTCTTAAAAATAAATAATAACACGGCTGCAAGGATATGTATAAGAAAATAAAGGGAGAAAATAAGAGAAGTTTTGAATAAGAATCGCGGCGAACAAAGGCGCCAAAATGTGGAAAATAAAAAATTTCAATCGGGGCCCTGGCGACGTATGAAGACGGACAAGTGGAGGGCGTTGCCACCGGTTTGGAGTTTATTTATTTCATTTTTTTCTCTTATTTTCCTTTGGCATCTTCCTCTTCCTGCACGGAAGGGGGTGCGAAAAGCAGAGAACAGATTGAAAATAATAATTTCCGCTCTTTTCGACGCGGAAACTTTTCCCTTTTGCTGTTCAACTGTTCACCCCTGCAACAACAATGACAACAGGAACAACAGCGGGCACCTTCTGGAGGTGTCCTTCCGATCCCTGGGAGGCGGTGGAGGATTTGGAGCCCCATGTCCTTTCCCCCTTTTCTGCCGAATCCACAGAACCCATTAAATCCACTGTATTTAAATACACTAAATTTCCATTCCAACGCTAAATTCCTCGCGTTCATTCGTCCCGCAGTTCCCCAACTTCCCCCTTCCTCAGCCTTAATTCGTTCTGTCAATGAATTCTTCATCATCCAGCGATCGCTGCCTCGACGTTCATCATCGCAATGAACTCGATCGCCCCCCGCCACTCACCCAGGGCACTCAATCACTGGAATTCCCCGATTCGCTCGTACATCATTTTAACCCCATTCACTTGAGTGTGCCCTGGCTGACTTCGCCCGCTGCGAGCGCCTTAATTTCCGAGCCCTCATCCAAACTTCCCCCGATGAACGCGACGCCTCCCCCACCCCGCGTGTTCGCCGTCGCTTGGCAACCTCACACGTAAAACCGTTTTATTTCACCGCGATAAAGTTGGAGTTGTATTGGAAAAGTTTTCCATTTTATCATTTAAACTTCTTCACGGCAGCATCCAGACGGCTGCCTTGCTGTTGCTTCTTCGGTTGTTGCCGTTGCCGTTGCCGTTGTTGTTGCGGCCGTGTAATTGTTGCTGTTGGGTTGCAGGAGGATCAGGCCGAGTTGCATCCACATGGTGGCTGCAAATTATTCGAATATTTCTTTCGCAAACACCTCTCGCACAATTCTACTTCAAAGGATAATTCCCCAGGGTTACGTCGGATTCCTCCATTAATTCGTTCAGTCACTCGTTTGGACAAGGACTATTCTTGAACCGGTGACCAGCAGTTGTTGGAGCTCTTGTTCCTCGAAACTATTCCCTTTCGTGGGTTGCAGGGAGTGGTTCGGGAGGCTTGGATTTAGCTCTTGTTTTCGCTAGCGTGGGATTCAAAGGAGGCCAGCTCGCTTTTTGTGAAATCCCCTGACGTATTGTTAGATAGTTGCACGTGTAGTGAGCAAAAAGTTCGCCTCACAAGTAGGTCAGCCTGGCCGCGGCTCGGAGCGCAGCCGGTTGGCTGGAGGAGCCTGGCCGCCGTCATCGCCCGACCGCCGACGGGTCGCCCGAAAGGGAAGGATTGCGGAGCTAGGGCGAATAAGGTGATGATTTCCTCGATGCTGACCCGAGCTGGCGGGGAAAATCGGGTTATCCCCGAAGCCGAAACGATTTCGCATCCCGGAAAAGGAAAAGGGGGCGATGACGTATCCGATGGCTCGGAGAATTCGCACTGACAGGAAACGAAATTCGGCCAAATTTCGACGTAATCGAGGGGCGCTGGGGGAGGGCGGGGCGTTGCGTTCCTAATGCCGTGGACTTACCTTCTTCACGAGCGAACAAATTGATTCAGATCAAAGGCTTAATGTTTGCATAGGACTTTAAGATTTATCGACGTGCGCTCGTGTGGTGTGCGTGTATGCGTGCATGTGTGGGGGCGAGGGGGTGTGGCGCCCTCCCTCGTCCCCTCAGGAGCCGACGGAACATTGTTGTGTGGAATCGAGCCCAATGTGAGCTGCATGAGTCCGTGATTCCTTGATTCCATTATCCTTCCGCCATCCTTCCCCCGGGTCTGTGTCCGTGTGAGTGCCAGCCTGCCTGTGTGGTCGTGGCCCTCCGACGTGTGCATGTGTTGGGGAGCAGGCAGAGTTAAAATTTAAATCAGCAAGAAAAAAGGGATTTCGGTGTAGCTTAGGGGGGATTTGCGTAATGAGTTTCCTATCCAAACAACATGCGTGCTTGTCGGCTGTTGTTGCTTTAACAACTGCTCTCAGAGTTGTTGTTGTTGCCGTTTTGCCTTTGCTTTCGAAGAGGAGTTTAACACTTTTTCGTGCGTCCTCTCGGTTCGGCCGGAATTAAAGGCGAAGTCCTGACGAAAGTCGACTACAGTCGACCGCATTTGTTGCAGGGAACTCAAGCGGATTTCACTGCCCCTGAAGCGGGTCCTCGTAATCTGCAGAATGATTCTAATTACCGCAGAACCGAATAATTCTAAAATCGCTTCTAATCTGAAAATTCCCCCTCCGCCTCCTCCTCCTTCGGCCTCGAAGACCAACCGAAGGTGTCGGGTGTTAAATTCATTTTCGTTCGATCTTAAATGATTTCCGAACATCACAAAATCACGACCGCACCGCCCCACACACGCCGGACTTCGCCGAAGGACAGCGGCCCGAACCTAAACCTATTTCGGGGAAGTGCTTTTAATTGAAACACAAGCCTTTGGCTAAGGCAACGCCACACAGCCCGCACCAGCACTTCCGAGTTGAAGACGTGTTGCAGTTAATCACGGCAAGAATTCGGGCTCCTTTGAGAGCCGGCCCTGTGCGGGCGAGGGAGCGGGCCGAGTGCGGATGTGTGCGGAGTCCTTCAAGGGTCCGCTCGAGTTGCGCACGACCGACGTCGTCTGGGTCGGCCGGCGACAAGGCAGGGCGCGGGGACACGAGGAAGGACCTGAAGGAAAGGCGGAGAAGACGCAGAGGACATCAAAGACGATGAAGATGTCACCAAACGCCCTGCTCTGCCTCCCCGGCTTGGGTGTGCGAGTGCGGGGAGCACTTCGCCAACAGGGACACGTGTAACAGCTTTCTATCGATACATAAGTGAGTGCACACACACACACAACGGCCTGCTCTCGAATCCGTGCCATTGAATGCATTATTGAGGCAGCAACGTGACAGATTATTGCGACGGTGCACGCAGGAGCATCTGCCGCCGGTGGCAGAGGGGCGGGAGGGGCCGCTGCAGGTCCTTTGATGCAGGCTGCAGCAGCACATTTGATCGGCTAATTTAATTTGTCTGTAATTGCAACAATTCAATTAAAATTAGGCGCTCGAAATTCAATTCCGGACGCCTGCGAAATCGCCCGCAGGACGACGCAGGGAGCGGGAGAAAATGTCCACGGGCGAAAAGGGATGGGCGCAATCGGATTTCGGCAACGAGTTAATTGCATCGGTGTTGGTTGCAAATGACTTGTGCACACACACGAACCGACCTGAGCGACGGCAGGAGGCGACGACAACAACAAGAATAACAACAACGACGAAACGAAAAGAAAACCCCGAAGCCGAGGAGAGAAGCATCAAATCATCATCGACAAGGGCAACGACAACGACGACGACGACGACGAAGAGACCCGCAATAAATTAAAGTCGAGGCATTGCGGAGATCCTTTAAGGACATCATTGCGCAAATAAATTTACGATGACGACGACGACGACTTTTATGACTGCCATGCATGCAAATGCTCGAATTTCACAAACGCACACACGCGCACACGAGACCCGCACACACAAGGACTCCGCAGCACGCTTTCCATTTGCATTCGCGAGCGCCAAGACGAGGACAGACGCAGCCGAGCTCCGACCTCCCTCGGTGTCTGCTCCACCCACGCCAACCCCGCGCGTGCCCTGCCCTCGTTGTCTGCTCCGGTCTTGCGGCGGCCGTAATAAGCATCTGGAAGTGACATAATGGTGCGATAATAACGTTTTTATAACGCATTTCGGCGACCGCACGACAGGTCGCGCTTTCGGTGCCGGCACCCGGGCGGGGCGCGCAGTCCGTGTGGGAGGTGGGGGTGATCGGCGCGCCGTGGCCGGCGGGGAGGCGGCGGCCATTGCGACCTCATGAATTTGCATGCGCACGGACGAGGCCCGGATGGGTGCGGCCGGGAAGCGGGAGGAGGAGGAGGAGGAGGATAAGGGGAGGACGAGGGTCCAGCTCCGGTCACAGCGTTCCAGGAGCCTCTGAGTCCAGCTACAGGTCCACTTCCTCTCCAGCACTCCTCGCAATGCAATCGCGCTTCCCATCGATCGGCCCAATTGAGTTAAATTAATTACCTGGAAAAACGCCAGTCTTCGCGAGGTTTAGCGGAAAAGCTCTCATCTGCCTGACGGCGGAATATCCTTGGAGCCAGGAATGCATGGAGAAGGCCAGTGTGATTGTAGGCAGATGGTTGAAATCATTCGGCAAGCCGCAGAGGGCATGGTGAAGGCAACAACAGCAAGAGCCACAACACCAATATCGGTGCAATCCACTGCAACACCAACGCCAACACCAACACCAACACAGCGGAGCATCCATTAATAATAAAAGCGATATATCAATTAACGGAGATATATGCGAATATAATTAAATGCCCGTGTCTGCAAATAAACGCGTGGGTCGGTCCAGAGCCGATTGGGCGGACGGCGTCGAGTGGACGGACGGACGGACGGACGGACGGCGACTGGGTCGAGTGTCCTGGAGGGGGACCCTGGACGACGACAACAACAACTGGGCCAATCTCTGATCGACAGCTTCCCGGGCACGGCGACGTTGCCGCCGGCGCCTGGATCCGATCCTAGTTGCCTGAGTGGATTTCGAGGTGAAGCCGTGAATGGCCGGCTTTGTGGGAGTGGATGAAGGGGGGTAGAGGGCTGGGTGCTGGTGGTATTCGCGCGCGCGTGTTTGTGTGTGTGTGTGTGAGAGTCATGTGCTAATTATACTCGAATGTAATCTCATTAAAAATCGATTATTCTGATCCCGCGCATTACGACAGCCGACAGCCGCCGGAACGAATCGAGACGAGATGAGACGAGACGAGACGCGACAAGGACTTGTGGGGATTACGGGCCAAAAAGATTTCCTGCTTTGATTACACTGCAACAACAACAAGCACGGCAGCAACAACAGCAGCCTCGGCAGCAGCGTCGAGGACGAAATCAAAGCAACTGACAGAGAATGAGAATGAGAATGAGAGAGAGGGAGAGAGAGAGGGCAGGAGTGTGAGAGGCAAGATAAACACAGAGCAAGCAATTCCATTGCAGCGAGGACATCTCAGTGTATTTGTAGACACACACACGCACACACGCACATATGCGCGGTTCAATCACCCGCCATCGGAGACGCAAACAAATCCCGAAACATAAATAAAATAAATAATTTATATCTGTATTTGGCTGCCCGATGAAGGACGAGCAGCCCGTCGCACCGGCTGTCGCAGGGCCGTGGGCGTGGCGCGGTGGGCGGGGGTCGGTGGGCGCGCCCGACTGCGATGTCAATTTACTTGCGATTTATTTATGAGTTATTTCCGATTTATTTATTTGCCTGATTTATATTTTCGCCTCGACCCGGCGAGGACTGGGCCGCAAGACGCCAACCGGTGCAGAGGGCGACAGCAGAGCGATAGAACAGCGGCGGCGAGGCCGCGATAAGAGCGAGACGGCTGGAGCAGCGCACCTCGCCATGTCAACAGCGGGTCCCCGGGGCTTCCATAGTTGTCAGTGAGGCGGCCCGAGACGCCGGCAACACCGCGAGCGCTCCACGTCTCGCCGAAGCCCCAGCGCAGATTATGAGAGAGCGGGAGGGCGACGGTGCCCGGGCGAGACGGAGAGCGGGGAGAGGGGGAAATCTAATAATTGCATTTGTACGGTTTAATTACCGAACGATCCGAGCCGGATTGTAATTGTAAATGGCGCTACTCCGGCTCATCCGCCGCCCTCGCGCCCTTCCGGCGAGGCGGCGACGACGTGTCGATGTGCGGAAGTAATTTGTGTTTTCATTAGGTTGACGACACACTCGTTACCCGCTCACTTCCGGCGCCCGTGCTCGTGGCCCGTGGCCCGTGGACCCTCGACGTGCGGAACTCGATTTTAAGTGTCGCACACTCCGCCGCACCCCGGGCCAAACACGCACACCGACAGGCGGTCGACGGGCGGAGGGACGGCGCCGGAAGGGGCGCCACACACACAAAGGCACGGACACCCTCGCAGACACAGATGCACGCGAGTAAAATGAAATCCGAAGGGAAGCGCAAATAAAGAGGAAGCGACGATTTTTTCGTGCGCATCCAGGACACACTTGGCTGCCCTCTGGGAGGCGGAGCAGGTGGAGCAGGTGGCGAAGGAAGGAAGGCTGGGGCGTGGGGCGGGTGCCGGATATGACTTGTGAGCGGGGCCAAATGAGCAAAATTAAGTGACTTCCGTTCGCAATGCTCGTCGTCTGGCGTCCCCGTCGTTGGGATGAAAACCGTCTGCGACCGGGCCATCGAACATAATTTGACGACGGCTTTAATGGGACCTGGGCGGACCCGGTTCGGCTGCAGGGACCCACGGTCGGTCGGTTTCGCCCTCGGAGCAACAGGACGATGGGATTTTCTTCTTCTTTTCGATAGCTAAAAATGTTCAAAGGCCCTAATGGGAGATTTTTCCAAAAATTAGCGCGGACACGACGAAAACCGAAAACCGAACACCGTCGGACCCCGCTGGAAACATCTCCCTCTCTCCTTCTCCAGTGACCTCCCTCCGTACCTCGCCCTCGCCTTCGCCCTCTCTAGCTCGGGCTCCAGCCGTTAATAATATAGGTTCATGTGCATACTGTACATCTATGTGAAGTAATAAAACGCGTGAAAGGAAGACGCAGCAACACGAACAATAACAACAATAACAACAGTAACAACAAAGGCGTATCCTTGAGCAGTGCTAAAAGGATAAACGAATATAAATGTCACTCGCAATCTGAAGGAAGATGTTCTTAATTTTTCCTTTCATGGCTCTCTGGCTGGCTCTATTAACACCAGCGGGAACAACAACAACAACAACAACAGCAGCAACAACGATAGCCATGACAATGACGACAACGACAGCGACAATGCCGGCAGTGGCAGGAGCAGGAGCAGGAACAAGAACAACTACAACAAGAACACCAACAACAACATCGCATATAGAAATCCATTTTGCATTTTTCAGTTCCATTTGCGCTCATAAAAATATTAAGCGCAAAAAACGCAGATCCTGCAGGATGCATTCACATGTGTTCGTGTCCGTGTCCGTCTCCGTGTCGGTGTCGGTGTCGGGGGTTGTGATGGTGTTGGTGTCAGGCTCGGCGCTGGTGGGTTACACGGGGTCACCGGGGCCGCCCGCAGCCGAGATTTTCGAGCGAGAACGTTATGGCAAACGTGTTAAACTCGCCTGTCCCCATGAACCCCACCGCTGTCTCCGTCTCTGTCTCTGTCTCCGCGCGCGTCCACGTCCATGTGCAGGGCATGTGAGCGTGGGTGTGGTTGTGCGGCTTGGCCCGTGACAAATTGAATGCAAAGAACGAGACGAAACGAACGAGTCGAACGAGTCGAGGCGAAGAATCACATACAGGACATAAAAACTGTCTAGAGAAGGAAATCTGCGAAAAAATGAGTAAAGAGCGGGCGGAAGTGTCGCTGGCGAACGACGACGGAGGCGAGGAAAATGAATGGAGTCACGGCTGGGAGGTGGGAGGCCCTGAGAGAGAGAGGGAGAGGGAGAGGGAGCGAGAGAGGAGAAAATCCCTGTCCGTATGTAAATCTTCAAATAATAGACTGAAATGTGCATGAATATGAATATAAATTGAATTGAATTGAATCGAATTTGTGCGACTGAAAGCGAGTGCAAATCGCATTTGTATTCATTTCATTCATCTGACCATGAACTCGAGTGGGAGGCGACCCTCGATCACCCTCGCCGCCCTCACCACGCAACACGGTGAAGTGTCAACCGACAGGACGCAAATCGAGACAGCGACGGCGGCTGAGCCGTGAGGACATGAAGTGGCAACGACGGCTGCGGAGGAAGCCCTAAAATCGAAATCCAATGTAAGCCCATCTCTGCCAATCGCTCGGCTTTGCTCACCTAGCCAGATGGGGATTTCGAGAACCAAACCAGGCTCGAATCGAGTCGGGCCGAGCTCTATTAAAGGGCCCATTGCCTCCGGAGGGCGCTCGGGGCGCACCTCAGGCCCGAGGCTTGTTGCCAAACAATTTGCTCCGACCGAGAGCAGGCGACCTGAGCCCGAGGAGTCTCGCAAGGCATGTCCTTCGCTCCACTCGAAGGCCACAAAAGTCCTCTTGGCCCCGGTGAAGCGAGAAAACTTTAAGTAAATAGATAAATAACGAGAAATATTTTTACAGATAATAAAGGAAGGACGGACGGACCAACGGACGGACGGAAGGAGGGAGAGCGGGGAAAATGAAAATAAAATGGAGCCGAGAACAAACTGAAAGCTTGTTCAAAAATAAATTGAATGTAATTTGTTGTTCGTAATGGGACAGTTTCGTAACCTTCGAACCGGGGACACTTTTGCAGGAACCAACCCCTACACCCCCACCCCCCCTGCCGCCCTCGCTCACACGTCCTGCTCGTGGTGCCGAGGACAACAATGGAGCCCTGCTCGTCCCTTGTCCTGCCGCCTGCCGACTGCCGCCTGCCGACTGCCGCCTGCTTGCAAGACAATTGAAAGGATCTCGAGGACTCCACTCGTTCGACTTCCGCCCCCCTCCGTGCCCCTCGCCCTCTCACTGCGTCCCCACCTCCCTCCGGCCCTGGCCGAACGGATGTTGTGTTTCAATTCTCGCAAACATTCAGGATACACGCACACAATTGCAAATGTCCGGCAAACGGAAGTTAACAAGATAACATATGACACTCCGGCGACCGACGGCCGGAAGTGCGAGAGGGTGGGCCTCGCTCCATTGCATGTGTGCGTAGGTGTGTGTGTGTGTGTGTGCACAGGGGCGGCCAGACACTTGTAGCTTTAATGAAAGTCCTTCCGATCGGCGGCAGCAATACAAACAAATACATTCGGAAAACGGGGACGCGAACGAGGACCGGAAGCGCAGAGCCCGGACGTGGCAGCGCAGTCGGCATCGACGGCGGCAGTGGCCGTGGCCGTGGCAGCGACATCTGGTGCTCATATTTCTGACACTTCCAATTAAGTTCGTCTTTACGAGGCGGACACGAGCGACATGAATCGAAAACTTTATTGGTGGCCGGTGAGTGGGCGGCGGTTCCTGGGGACGGCAGCCAGCCAGGACCCGCTTACAGGCTTCGCGCCCCCTCCCGTCGCCCCTCGCCCCGGTCGTGGCGCCGTCCGCCTGCGAAATCCGTGCTCGATTCAATAATCGTTCGCGTGGCGGCGATCAAAAGAACATGCGACTCTTGCACTCGGCACAAGGACTTCGGCAAGGACTTCCTCCCCCATCTCGCCGGCGCTGCCTCGGCCTAAGCTCCTCTGCACGGCACATCGATTGGCCGGATGCCTCGTCTTAAGCTCATTTCGGTCGATGGGCGCGCGTCTGCCCTGCTCCTCATCGCACGCCGAACTGAAATCCTTTAAAACCTAATCCCGGTTTCTCCCTCTGAGTCCATTTGCCGACGCGATTGCGGCGACCCCGAAGTCGAGTTGAAAGGAAGGCGGAGAGAGTGAGACGGCTGGGGGGCGGAAGAGCGGACGGCAGCGAGCGGGGGCCGAGACGATAGAAATGGGAGCGCCGAGAACTCGCACAAAGGACCAATTTGAACGTTTTGCGATCCATTCAATCGCTCAATGTGTCTTCGGGTCTCAATAATAAAATGTTATGATCAAAAGGAACAGCGGCAGCAGGCACGACAACAACAACAACAACTACGACATTTGGCATCTACGCCTTTATCACTGCAGGTCCCAGGGAGCGAGTGTACGAGTGAATGAATGAATGGATGAACGAAATGAAAATAATCAAAATTAGAGGCTGAAAGGAGTTAAAGGAGCATTCGGATTACGGGGAGTCGAGTTGGCCACAATGGCAGCACAGCAGCAGGCGAGAAGAGGAGGGGGCGAGGCCCATATCGGAGTCACGAAGACAACCAGGCGATTGTGGCCGGGACGCAAAGCCCTCGGCCGCCGTCGACCATTCAGGGATTGCCGAGAACGGCTCGGTTCTGCTTTTGGGCTTCTGCAGCGAGCGACGGACGATGTCGCTCCTGCTCCCCGCCTTCACGTTCCCGGTGCCCTGCAGTGATCGGGGATCAAGCGGCGCATCCTCCGAGAATCCCATTGCGGACTCCGGATTATTCGGCTCCGAAACTGACTCCGACACCTACGCCCGAGGCTTCATTAGCTGCAGCGATTACCATTACCTCTCCCTCTCCCTCACTCGCTCCCAGCGCGGACCGAACCCTGCTTTCCCTCGTCCCACCTCCGACCCTCCCTTGCCCCCGCCCCACTGCGTCATCTCCCGTAATCCCGACACGACCCGAACTCCCCCCGGTCCCACTCCAGCCACGTCCAGCCCCAGTCACGGTGCAGCGTGGCCCGCATCCCCTGGCCGGGCGAGGTGCAATCGATTATTGGACCGATCAGTTTCGAGCCACTCCGGCAGTAGGTGAGAGCGGTGAGAGGGAGTTCGAGAGCGAGGACGTTCGCTGGTAAGTCTCATAAAACTCCCCAGCTGACAAATAAACATCAGGATTTGCGAACGTGATTCCGTCGCCAGACGAGCACAAAATTCGCCCGCCCCGGCGCCCTGCCCACCAGTCCTCACCTGCAGGCGACCGGGTCCGAGGCTCCACCGGGTCCGCAGCGGCCTCGCATCCTCATCAGTCGTCCGGCCGGGGCTGGGGCTGGAGGCAGGGGCGAGTGATGGACAAAGCCGTCGTCAGTGGATCCACCGGGGCGGCGGGAGAGGGCAGGGGCCGGCAGGGGAGACGGTGTTTAGGGCGACGATGTTCAGGGCGACGACGGTCTTATCGGCGAGGGCAGCAGGCGCCGACCGACCGGAAGCCAATGGCAGGGATGGTGAGAGGGAGTTTAGGAGACCAGGAGAAGGGAAGCGACTCGAATGCGATTTGCGCCCGTGCCCCGCAAGGGGACCCTTCGTAATTTCGCCTTTTAATTACGATTCGACAACGCTCCGTTTCGTCCCACTGTGCCTTCGATGGGATCAACATCGACGGTGTCATAATTTGCACATTTTTAACAACAACTTGCAACATCCTGAAATCACATTAACAACGACAAAAACAACAAGAATAACAACAATGGCAATAATACAACCAACAACAGCAATACCAAAACAACAAACACAACAGCAACCCAGCAAAACAACAACATTAGCGCAGAATCTCTTCCAATAAAATGAAAGAGACGCCGAAATTCGCAGCAACAAAGCACAAGAGGCATTAACGATATTTGTGTGCACACGAGGCTGGAATGGATGAACGACTGAGTGAGTGAGTGAGAGAGGGAGATGGAGAGGGAGAGGGAGAGGCCCAACGAGTCACGGTCGAGCGGCCGACGTCCGCCGTCCGCCGCCCCGGCCGACGCCACGGCACCCAAGCAGACGATTTGAATTTTTAACGAGGCTTTTACACCTCAGCTTCTCTGTCTCTCTCTCGCACCCAGTCGCCCCCGCTGCCTCGCTCGCTCCCGGTGCCGCTCCGACTGATTCGCCTTTGTCTCCCGCTCTCTTTCCCTGTCCATCGTCTTGTCTGTCGACACGTTGCAGACCCGGCTCCACCGGAATCTGGGCGGCGCTTTTTTGTCGCCCAGCGGCCCGGAGAGGGGCGAGTGGCGAGTGGCGGCCGCAGCTGGACTGGTGGAATGCGAAAGCGACACCTAGCGACACATTTTGTCGTGATTTCCGGCATCCCTCCTTCCCCCTTCCCCCTCTCTCTCGCTCCCTCTCTATCGGCGTCGACGGCTGGCGGAGTCCTCGAATTCATGCGCCACGCAACGCACTTAATCACGGCCCCGCCGCCCCCGCTTCGAGCCCCCCGCCACACGCCAACCTTCCCGAGTCCCTTCTACGCCAACCCCCCCCCCCCCGATCCTTCCCCTCCCCTCTGCCCCTGGGCCGCCGCTTTTTGCGATGTTGATTAAAGTGGAGCCATGTGCGTTCGATGGTTGTCGCCGCAGTTGTTGTTGTCGTTGTACTTCTTGTTGTTGCCATTGTTCTTGATATTTTTGTAGTGGCCACACTGTTGTTGTAATTGTTGGCTTCGCCCCCCTGTTGTTGTAATTGTTGCTATTGTGACTCCCTTCGCTTTTGCTCGTGTTCGTCGGCCTGAGGTGGCCGTCGTTGTTGTTGCCGTGTCTGCGCCTATGCATGTGTGTGTGTGTGTGTGTGTGTGCGCCACTTAAACGACACTTTTATTGCCGACAGAGATGGAAAACAACGACGACGACAACAACAACAACAACAACACCCATAACACCAACAAGCGGAAGAAACATCCCGAACATCGTCGGCGAAACGATTTTCCACAGGATTAAAGTCGTCCACGCCGCACCCGGATTAACATGCCTCGATCCCGCCGCAAGCCGTTTAAAAGTAGTTTTAATGGTGCCACCACCCCCCCCGCTTCCCCCTCCTACGTCCCCCCCACCCCGCTCGACTCGTGCTTGGTGTTGGTTTCGCCATCGAGCCACCGAACTTCAAACTTTCGCTCTGCGAAGTTGACGAAATATTCACGTGATTATAAAATTTGGCAGTTGATTAAAACGAGATCCGCCCGCGGTGAACACGACCTGCTTCTCTCATTACTGTTGTTGTTGTTGTGGCTAGAGGACGTACTTGCTGAAAGGTAGACTAATCCAGTCTGCCGAGAGTCGGGGCGAGCCGTGGAGTGGGCGCCGAAGTTTCGTTGTCTTCCCCGGCGAAAGTTCCCTCTTTGTCGGCCACGGGCGAGAAGGAGGGCGTTTTGGCCGATGGCGCGATGGAAACTCAGCGAAAAACACTCACTATTAGCAGTGATTTTAGAGAATTTCGGATAGTTTTCCATCACTCCTTCCCTCGCCTCTAGGTGGACCTTCCGAAGACTCCAGTCTCGCCATTGAAGGGCACAAAGCAAGCTCCTATCGTGCTCTATCGTGCGAACCAATCCTCCCGCTATTCATTTGGAAGACGCCTCGGAAGACGCCCCGCTTAAATTGTAGTAAACCTTCCCAGATCCCCATTTAGATGTCGCAAAAACTACGACCGCTACTTTGTAGTGCAGCGGACCAGGCTCCGAAATCAAGCCAAGTGGCTGCGACTCCGCCGTGGCTCCGTCCGTCCGCCCGTTCGCCGGCTTCGTGCGAGCGAATTTTTAGTGGAAAACTTTTACGCTCGCTTCCGGCGCTGTTCACGAGTCCCGCGCTCAATCCCGCCTTCCGTTCGCCCTGCTACTCCTCCTCTGCTCCTCCGGCTAATTGCCGGCTGCCTCCTGCGCAGGACTCGCCTCGCCCTCGGGGGACGGCGGCGGAGGTCGCTTAATTATTATTGCCGTTGTTGATCCGAGGGGCGTCGGTGGGCGAGGAGGGGGAGCCGAGGGGCCACAAGTGTTTTTGTGTTTGCGAAAGTTTGCGCAAATCTTTCCATGTTGATTTGCGATTAAGCATCATTAATATGGAAATCAAGGCAGAACGTGTGTGGGCCGTCATGACATGCCTGGCCTCGGTTCCGCGAAACCACCCGCTGTCCCCACACCTTGCTTCGGTACCGCGAAACCTCCCACTGGACAATCCCCGCGATGTCCTCTGCTTGTGTTGGATCTTCTGGTCCCTCTCACTCTCATCCGAATCCACTCCGCCCAGGCCTCGCTCCCATGAACCGGTGGACTCCTCTGAGAATCCGCTGAAACGGTTTCGCTTCGCATCCGCTCGTCAGCCGAGGAATTCAGTCATTAACGGATCCGAGGGCGAAAACGCTTGGAGGCGAAATTATTTTTATCGCATCACATCGCATTGCCACGGACGGCCGGAAGGAGCGGGGGCGGGAGCGGGGGGCGGGGTCCGAGGCAGGTGTTGGCGGCGCATCATGTGCGCCTGACAATGGCGTCGGGTCGGGATGAGCCGACGCATATTAATAATAATTCCGCCATTAAGTGAGGCGGCGCACAGGTGTAAAAGATTTAAAAACACCGTCTGCATTTATTTGCGCCATCTCTCTCTCACTGACTCTCTCTCTCTCTCTCTCGGTCTCGCCTTCGTCGTTTCCTTCGTTTCTTCGGCGTCTCCTTAAAATCAACACGGGCATAAAAAGGGCCGGGGCCTGTCCGGCGAGGACGTGCAGAGAATCCTGCAGCGCGATGCAGCAGATCCCATTTTAACGCCTCATTAACTCGACTCCGGTCCGCGGCCACCCACTGTGGCTGTTGTTGGTGCATCCTGGACAGCACACCGGGATAGTTATAATAATTTAGCAATTTCAGCGGCTTAATTACGCGCCACATTTCATTTTTAGCGCACGAAGGATCCCACGCAGAAGCCACCGCGGAGGCGGAGGCAGGGGGCAAAGCGGAGACGCGCTTGGTCGGACCGCGTCCGTCGCCCCTAAGTCCTTCGACCGTCAGGTATTTATTTTAACGACCGCGGGCCAATATAAATGCCTCGAACGGACGCCAGGACGCCAGGGCGAACGGATGACCGCGGACTTGACTTGGCTTGGCTTGGCTTGGCTCGGGATGTCCGACGTGGCTCGACTTGTCTTGGCCGGCGTAGCTGCTGTTGCTGTTCTCCTTCTTCCTGCTGTTGGCCCTCGGGCAGCGGTTGAGTTTTATAAACAATTTGTGTTTGCCTGGAACAACGGCTTCGCAGCTCTCCTGCATCCTTCCGATGTCGGTGTCCCGGTGCCGGGCGCATTTTCGCAGACAACTAAGAGGACGAGCGCGGAAGCACAGGATAACTAACTCCAAGGATTACGGCAGGAAGAAGTCCTGGCGGCAGGCTGAAGTCGGCGACATTTGACAGGCGGACTTAAATTAAAATCGAATTCCTAATCCTTTAAAGACAGGCCGGCGGCCCGGTGGCACCGAAGGAGGGCGAGAAGAGGAGCCGAGAACGAGAGAGAAAAGAGACGGGCAAAGCGAAGGAGAGACAAGGAGGGAGGCAGAGAGAGATAGCTGCGGTGCCCCGGCGATTGTTTTCCCGGCGAAGCAGGAGCGATGGACAGAGGTAAATCAGCGGCGCCAGGGCGGGGCGAGCAGGGCGTGGAATAAAATTTTCCTGCGGGTGAACTTTTGCTCCCTCCACGCCTCCCCGCCTCGGTCAGCCCCACTCAAGCTGACCATGCACGTCATGTGTGCGGAATCCGGGGCCTCGTCGCTCCTCGACCGACTCCCGCCCGCCCCCACTCAGCCGTCGCGCTCGCTGGCCGACGTTTTTAAATTATCTGAACGTTTACCTGCGAGGAATTTATTTAATGCGCTTTTTCCCAACGCAAACATTTCTTCAGCGTCCTCGTCGACCCGACCTGACCCGGCCAGGCCAGGCTCCGCCGGAGCACCGCGGGGCCAGGGGAGAAATTAATTATTGTTTGGCGGGAATTCTTTGTCCCTCGTCCTCGTCCTCGTCGCCGCCTCCTTCTCGCTCTCCCGTCCTCCACTCGCCGATTGCTTCGTCTTGGCGGCGATGGCGACGGCGACGGCGCCCTGGTTGTTTTTCTGTTTCTTTTTTTGGCTCACTTTATTTCGCTATTTAGACGGCGATTAATTTCCAGCCCGGGCCGCCCCTGCCGCCCCTAATGAGTCAACAGCCTAGGGACATTTATTTACGTAATTGTCGCTCAAATTGAATTTCGGTCAAAGTTATTCAATTTCTTTCTCTTTTCGCCGACCCCACCCTTCCCGCTCTCTCCTCCTCTTTTTCTCCTGCTCCTCCTCGTTTGCTCTTTTCGGACCCCGCCTGCGATCGGCGACCTGGCGGCTGCCGACCGTCCACATTTGCATTTTAATTGGGGCAATTATTAATTTTGATTGAATCCCGATCCGGGGAGAACTTCGTCAATCATTAGGCCCGCCGTGGGCCCGCGGTCGGCCGGAGCAGGAGCTGGGTAAAGAGGCTTAGTTAGTGACTTAGCGCGAAGTCAACGACGGCTGGCTGTTAATTGCGTTCCAAATCTGCTTTGCCTCCATCCTTAGAGCATCCTTGCGGAAAGCCATTCCAAATCCCAGGACTTCTCGGCCCACCGGCCACAGCTGGAGGCTCTCCTAGAAGGAGAAAGGGAGATTGATTTCCACTGATTCCGAGGACCTCGATGGTTGGTGCAGTCGATCTTCCACGGTCACCCCCGAGGTGCAGGGAAAATCGAGAAAGCACTTAATTAATTCCTGTCCCTGTGGCCGCGAAGGCCCCACACGAAGGCATTACGTCGGGTGTTGACGGCGATTACACGCTGTCCGACACGGGCTGAACGTCAAAAGCGGCCAGCCACACACACACAGTCCCACCCATGCGACGCACACTAACCCACTCACGCCGTCCCTCATGTATGTGTGCTCTGCGGTATTGCGATCGTATCATTAAAACTCACTTGCACTCGCCCACGCCTCCACTTTGTTGCAGTCTGCGCACCCAGCACTGCCGGCTGGCTGGTGTGTGTGTGTGTGTGTGTGAGTGGGAGGGGGAGGTGCGTGTGAGTGTGTGCGGCTGTCCCGAGATTGATGGTTGACAATTTAACAAAGTCACTTTTAATCTCACTTTGTCGCCATCGACAACGGCGTCAAATCCTTTCGTTAGTCAACAGACGAGCGAGCGGCCGCCGCAGACCGGACGTGGATCATCATCGCATACACGGACACACACACACACACACACCCATGCACTCACGTTTGCCCCACCCCCACACAGAGGACGCGTCGACGCCGCCACACCTGGTGCATCGCAGCACCAAAGGAAGCCGACTGTTTGTCTGCGTCGCCCGAGTCAACGTTGTCGGCGCTGAGCTGGGCCTGCTCCTGCTGGTGGTCGATGACGTTGGCTCGGCTGTGCTTGTTGTTGTTCCTGTTGACTCGAGACGATGGCGATGCAGTGGGGAGGGCGAGGGGACGACGAGGACGACTAGGACGAGCCGGGCCCTGTCGCAGCTGACGGCGGCGGCAGCGGCGGCCGCCTTGTCGCCCATTGTGATACATTCGGTTAACCGTGTATTTCGACGGCGCCGTCCGTCCTCGCACTTCACGCGGGATGATGAACGACGGCGTGGCCGGCGTCGAGCCCTGGCGAGGCACCGAAGCTGATTTATTGAAGAATATTAAATTCTGTAACGCAACAAGACGGCGCCCGTCCGCCCCGGCCACCCCATCGTCCTGATTGCCGACGTCGACGCCATCGTCCGCATCGTTGCGGTGCCGGTCCTCGTGGCGTTGGTCTTAATCGTTTTATTGTGTTGGCGAATCGGGTAAAGTGCCAATTAAACACGGGTCCACACACACGAACCCACGCGGCTCCATCTTCGACACGTCATCGACGACGTCGAAAGTTGCGGTGAGACGAAAAATGATCCGCCAGCGGGTGGGGAGAACTCGAGCCGGGCTCGAAACGGCTGGAGAGGGGAGGGCGCAGGCAGGACAGGTGACTGGTCTGTGTTGGCCATGTTGACTTTACATGGAGAAAGTTGTCATCTCGATATTCCTTGTAAGCCTTTCGCATCTTTTACCATTTACCTAAGTCTTGAAGGCAACGAGTAAAAATGTATTCGAAATTAATTTTGGCTCCTTGGCTCCCTGCCCACTTCCAGGCCACTTCTGTCCACGTCTTCCCAGCCCCCCTATAAAGCGAGAGGTCCTTCGATGCCGGTGGCAACGGCTCCTGATATTCGTTCGTTGCACCTCCGGTCAATCAGCAGCCACTTGCAGAGCCTTCTTCGTGCCTTCGGCTCACTTGACCCAGGGCACACAACGCCTCCAGCCGAGATGCCCGAAGTTCACCCTCGGGACTGAAACTTCCACATCTAAAATAGAAAATCTCCCCAAGATTCGTGTTAAATTTCTCTAAATAGGTCCATTGGACGTCTCAAATCACATTGGCCGGCGAAAACGTTTCGAAACTTGTTGTTTTCGCTCGCCGAAATTCGCAGCGGAGAAACCGGAGGCCTCTACCAAATCCGAGAGCATCACCTTCTCTCTCTCACTTCCCCCCCTCACTTCAGGCCCCACTCCTTCATCGCCCCCCAGGTAAGAGTTTCGAGTGAAATTGCACTTTTGCCCTCTGTCGAAGTTTCCTTCGGAAGTTGGCTGTTGCTGCCTTCTTCTTATTGTCGTGGTTCTTCCTCGTTGTTCTTCAATCGTTGTTGCTGTCCAGAACTTCCTTCGACCGGGTGTCTGGACAGGGCGAGAACAACGTGTTTTACAAACACAAACTTTCGCCCCTTCGACCGACCCCAACCCACCCCGCGGAGCCCCGGGTCAACGTGAAAACTTTGCCTAAGTCAGGCCACGACGCCTCCCGGCGACGACGAAACTTTGTGTTTTAATTGATTTCGACGGCCTGCGAATTTTTCGGGATTCCCGTGGATTTCGCCTCCGCCGGTCGGGCTTCTAGAAGAGGGACCGAGGATGGATGAGGACGGCGGAGAACGACGGAGGACGACCGGAGGAGAGTCCGAGTACCTGACCGCCATCCAGTGACGCATGGACGACTTGACTGGGGCTCGCATTCGTCGCCGGATTGCGGGGGATGTTTGTGAAATTTCAAATTTGAAGCATTCCCCGTCGCCCTCCCGCAGATGGACAAAGGACGATGGACCGAAGCGTTCGTTCCCGTCGGTCCCCCGTCCGCATCTGCCCCGTTCTGACAATCGCCGACACATTTGCATCCATGCGATACGAGCGGCGGTGCGAGGGCCAGTCGATCCGCCTGATTGGGCCGCCTCCGTGGATCCAGAGCCCGGTGCTCGGTGCCAGGGCGCCCAGTGCCGCTATTGTTGGTTTCTGTTGTTGCTGCTGTTGTTGTTGCATTGCGAATCCATTGAAACAGCGTCGCGTTCTCCGGAGCTGCGCCGGGGAGCTCCGGGGGCCGTGCGCGGGACGGGGTGCGGGCTCGATGGGATGAAACTGGACGCAGCGCTCCGTTTAATTCGTTCCATTACAGTTCAGTGAATATTTGGGTTCCACAGCATTCGGCCACCGATGGATTGTGTCTAATGCCGCTCGCTCTCCCCTAGCCCCCTCCCCTCCCCAACCCACTCCTCCTGGCCGGCCTGCTAACCCTTCGGCCCGGCTCGCTGGGCTGGGGAGGTGGGCATGCCGGGATGAATAACATTAAATTTACTTCGTGTACGGGCTTCCCTCGGAGTTGTTGTTGTTGTTGCTTGTGTCATTCTTGTTGTTGTTGGAGTTGGTGTTGTTGTAGCTGTCTATCTGCCTGGCTGCCTGGCTGCCTGGCTGCCGCCAATGGTTCGGCCGTCGTTGCTGTTGTGTTCTTGTTGCTTCATTGTTGTTGCACCTGCCCTGGTCCGTGAATCTCAAGCCCAATTGCACGTAAATACGGTCGAGATTTTTTCGCCCCTTCTTTCACGTACATTTGTTGTTGTTGTTGTACTCGATTGGTGCTCGTTTTTCCCTCCTTCTCTGGTTGTTCTCCATTTTGTTCAATCTTTTCTTCCTGCTATTTCTCTGATCTGTTGCTTATGCTGTGTGTAGTTTTAATGTTGTTGGTGTTGTTGTTATCATTGCTACGAGTATGTATAATTTTTCTCTTTCTAATCTCACCGTGATTTGCCTGATTGGTTCTGAGCCCTGAGCATGTGTGGCTCCAACTGTGGGTGTCTGTGGCTGTGACGGTGACGGTGTTGGTGCCCGAATGATTTCTTATTTCAAACCCGTCTTTCTGTTCATCCAGGACATCGGTTTAAGTGTTCGCTGCCTTCACTTCTACTTCCTCTGCAACTTCTGCAGACTTTGGGAGCACAGCGATCGTCAGTCTCGATCGCGATCATCCATGAGTGATTACATTTCATGCTACAGGTGATCTTGGAATAAGTGCAAAGTCTCCAAAGCCGAGAACTATCAGCACTACACATAGTTATTTATTCTCGCACACACTGCAAAGCTAAAATTCAAAATTTCAATATTTAAATTTGTCCGTTATTGCAATGCCAAAAGCTCCCGGCTTTCATTTTTAAAGCATAGAAAGTCCTTCTTTTCTCAAGTTTTGATTGTGTTTTATCCCTTGTGTTTCTTATGTTAATTTTAACAATACATTGAACTACAAGAACTTTCTTAAATAAATTACTTAGAGCGATCATTTTTCAAGAGAGAGAAAGAGAGCGAAAGAGAAAGAGTGTAATTTGTATATCTTTCACAAATTGCATATTAATTAATTTCAAAAGACATATTGGTTTTGATTTACTTGCTTTTAAATAATTGTAATATGATTTAATTATTGTCATACAATCTTTTTTTTGTATTATTTGAAATTTGATTCGATATCAGCTATTGTTATTTTCCCTTTTTTATTTTATTTCATTTATTTAATTCTAATTCCCATGCCTTGTTTTTCGGCACAAAGGAAATTCAGTAAATAGAAATAAAAGTAGAAAGAGATAGAAAGATTGTCGAGCGCCGTAATAATTGGAACTATCATTTGTTATTTTTCAAGTTAACAATTTGCAGAGAATTATAGTATTTCCTTGTAGTTTGAATTAAAATGTATATTCTGTACAAATTATTATTATTTTCACATTTTTGCTCTCATTTATTTTTATTATTTACTGTAGTCGTTTTCGTTCCGTTTTCTTCCTTCTTCCTTCCTTCCTTCCATCCGAACTTTCATTGGAGTCGAAGTTCGGCCCAACGGAACTTCGGTAAACAGAAGAAACGGCAGAAAGAGATAGAAATATACAGAAAGAGAGGGACTCGAATTGAGCCGAACGGCAGCCCGATGCGAACTGAGCGAGGGCGGCGAAGCCCAACTTCCGGCCCTCGCGGCGAAGCTCAAGTTTATTGAACCAGACCCAAGAGCGCTCAAGTGAACCGCCAAAGCAACAACAACCACAACAACAACAATAATTATAATACAACAACAGCAACGAGAACAACATCTACGGCAACAACAAAAGCCAAAGTACAAAAATGACAAGTGCAACAACAACGAACAGCGCCAACGAGCCCAACAAAGAGTAGGAAAACCTTTGCAACAATAGAATTCACACACTCACACTAACACTCGCACTCACGCCCACGGCACACGGGGCGCATACGCAGACAGAGGCAGAGCCGTTGACTGGTGTGTGTGCACATGGGTTTGGCATACTTCTGTCGCACTTCCGGTGCTGCGCGGCCACATCGACGGCAACAGCGAGCACGGGCAACGGCTGGGGCCCGAGGCGGCGGCGGACCTCGGGGGCAGAGCCGGACCCACGGCTGTTGCCCTGGGGCACTCGTGGACCAATCGAGTGGAAGTGGTCGCGGAGGCCGGAGGTGACCGAGGTGGCCACCGACGCCGGGCGCCGACGCGACCCGCTCGAGTCGCCCGAACCACCACGCCGCGGATCAAGCCAGGAAGGACACAGCGACAAGCGACAAAAGAGGTAGGGAAAGGAATCGAGCAGGAGAACGAGGCGACCCCTTCGCTAATCGAACGTGGAAAGGCCGGGCTCGGTCGACTGGGCGCCGATAGCCGAAGCTCACCCAAGGGCCCACGACCGACCTGGGCCGTAGCCAACCGACCAACCTGGCACGAGTCCTGCTGGACCGACCAACAACCCAACGTCCCAACGTTCCACCGGTCGGCCGGCCGTCGTCCCGTCCGTCCCTCGCCCTCCCTCCCCGTCCAGAGCGCGCGGCCTGGCCCGGCGCGCTGCGGGACGCACGAAAGGACACCGCGTGCAGCGCCGCGGGCGGCTCCGCGTCCGCTGGACCCGGCGAAGAAGCGCAAGACAGGCAGCGGCAACAACAACCACAACAAGCTCACCGGCATCGCCTTCATCCACCTTGGACGGAATTCAAATCGAGCCGGCCCGCTTTTTTGGGCATCGGGCGAATTTTTGCCCCAGATGATGATGATGAATCTCCATCCTTTCACGGTTGAACTGACAGCTGGAATTGCTTTGGCGCAACTGCCGGGCGACGTCGACGGCCGGCGAACCGAACGCCGTCCGTCTGTCCGGCCGTCCGTCCGCACTGCGAGTCATGCTCGCTGAGCAGCAGCAGCGCCGCAATCGAACTCCGGCCGAGCAGCGATTACGGCGAGGCGTTGTTGTTGTAATTGTTGTAATTGTTGTGCTTGTTATTGCTGTATCGATGATGATGACGACGACGATGACGTCGGAGCTGCTGCTGTGTCGCTGCTTCGCGGCGCCGCTGCTGCGCACCGAGGCCCAGGAGCAGCAGCGAACGCAACGTGACGGCGGCGAACACACACGCACACCCGTACCCACCACAATCGCATCGAGGCGCTCTCCGGCACACACACGCGCACAACGCAGCCCACACACACACACACACCGACGCAGCCACCGACGCCGCCACGCTTTGAGGGAATACACAGAGACAGAGAGGCGACGTCGTCGTTTCGGGGTTGGAAAATGGAGAATCGGTCGAGGCCGCCGCTTCCGATGTTTTCGTCGTGGATGGAAAACGTAGTCGTGTCATTCGATTGCCAGCCGTTAGCGCGGAAGTATCTGCCGGATGCGAGCAGCGGCCGCATCCACCAGAGACACGCAGTCTCCGCTCGCGTACTTTGCGCGAACTTTGCGCGAACTTCGCCCGACACGGGCCGGACTCGAGAACGCAGCCGAACGAACGTGGCGAACGAAATCTGCGAAAGACAAACGGGAGATAAAACCATCGAGCGACAGTTGAGGGATCGGCGGACGAGAGACGAAGGAGCGAAATCCAGGAATTCGCTCCGATCCGATCCGGTCGATCGGGCTGAGTTTTTTCCCAGACCGTGACTCGGCGGCGTCGGTCGCGGAGGGTTTTCGGCAGCCCGCTGGAGCCCCGACAACCACAATCAGAACCAGAACCAGAACCAGCAACAACGACAACGGTGGCAGCAGCACCAACAACAACTTGTGGAAAACAGCTGTTCCCTATTACGAGAGTGATGGGATCAATAAACACGCGAGCGAGGGAGACGACGACGAGTGGCGTGTTTCGTATATTTTTCATTTTCCATTTGCATCATTATTACTTCTGTTATCATATTTTCCAAACTTTTTCACTCCTTTATTTTCCGTTTTCGCCTGTATTTCATTTCGTTTTCATATTTGCGCGTTCGTAATTTTTTCATGTTTGTTTGGATAATTGACGCGATCCCACGACCAGCGACCGAGCGATCCGATACGGTGTGTTGTTGTTGTGTTCGTTGTTGTTGCCGCTGCTGCTGCTATTGTAATCGCGCTGTGGAAGTCGTCGACGCCTTTGTTGTGCTGTTGCTGTTGCTGTTGCTGTTGCCGTTGCTGTTGTGGGAGGGCACGACGTCGACGCCAGCAACCGCATGTGATCCGGTGATTTTCAGTTGTCGCTGCAGTGCTTTTAATTGTTGTTGCTGTTGTCGCTGTAGTCGTCGCCGCCGCCGCTCGTCTAGTTCGTGATTTTGAACAACAACAGCCAGAACAAATCCGAAACTCATTTCGATTGCTGAGCAAAAGTGCGAACATTGGATCAACGCCGGTGTCCGTGACCAGTCGCGGTAATTGGTGAGTTCTTAACTTTCAAACGAATCCCTAGAAAAACCAAAAAATTGCAAACAATGACAAAAAAAAAAAAAATGCTCGTTAATCGAATTTGTGAAATCGCTGTGCAAAATAATTAGTTTTCAAATTGACTTCGGCACAATCAGAGATCGTCAGAGGGAATCAGAGAGAACTGCGAAACAACTGCGCGAGTGACGTCATGGAACGAGCTGTAGTCAGAAGGGAGCAGATCATGTTTGGGAAAAGGTTTAATGTAACCACGTTTATTAAGTTCACAAAAATACTCCGTGACATTTCACAGTGGTCCTGAGACCCTGCAGTGACAAACATCGATATGAAATTGAAGTATCAGACATTTTCAGCCCGATAATGGGAAAAAATCAGTCCGTTCTCGCTGCCAGACCCCGATTTTCGCCTTTCCGGCACCCTGGGTCGTCGTGTGCTGCGATGCGATGTCGAATTCATCTGCAATAGACCGGAACAAACGACGTTTAATTGTGCAACGTCCGAGGCTCCACCTCCATCGCATGGGCTGCTGCTTTAAATGCAGCAACAACAACACGGTGTTCGCCCACACCCGCACACACGCTCACAGGAAGACGCCCCACCCCTCTCCCGCTCGCTCTCTCTCTCTCTCTCTGTCTCGCTTGTGTTGTTTGCCTCTTGGCGCTGCTCGATTTGAATTTGAATAATTTGAAATTTATTTGCCGCTCGAATCTGACTCCGGGCTCCGGGATCGATTTGGGGCCAGCCGACCGCCCTCTCCCTCTCCCACCCCGACGACGACGACGACGCCGCGTCGACGCTGACGCTGACGGCGCGACGTCGATTAATTGCGGCGACTGTCGTGTTACGGAGATGGCGACGGAGACGCGCTTGGCTTCACCTCGCTTCCGCCACGCACACGTGTCTCGCCCAGGGAGAGTGCGAGTGAGAGGGTGCGGGTGTCGATGTCAGTGTGTGTGTGGACGTTGAAGGGCGCCCGGGGCACGGGCTCACGAGACCCGCCCGCCCCAGTCGCCCGGAGCCAACGGGCAAAAGTCAACAACTCCGGGTCCGAGCTCGGCTGCGCCCCGATGCCGAACGCTGTGACCGGGGCGGGGCGGGGCGTTGCGGAGGCGCCTCGAGGAGTCTCGAAATTCCGCAGCACTCGAAGGACGCAGCCAGGCGTCCATTTGCGGCGACGGGATTGCGGTCGGCCTCCCTGCGCAGCCCCTCATCCCATTCCCCTCACTCTCTCTCGCACAAAGCACGCGTTGTGGGCTTTAGAGGCGCCGACAGCCGGCAAATCTTTTAATCAGGAAATCGAGCAAATGAAGGACTCCGAGTGGGAGCGAGAAGGGGAGCGGGAGCGGCAGGCGAAGCATGGGCAGCAAAATCGCCTCTCTCTCGGCCTCCCAGTATGGAATCAACAAAGGCAACCGCAAGTGGAAGGCGTTGGGCTTGAAGTCGTCGCCCAATGACAGTCAGAGACAGACGTGTCACCGCCGCCGGTGGGGGTGGAGGCGACGAAGGTAGGCGCAGGGGGGGGGGGGGGTCGGTTGGTTAAACTGCATAAACAAAAAACAAGTTATGGCATGATGAAAGACAAACAAAACGGCGGCTGGCAGACAGACAGACAGAGAGACACGATGATGGACTGTCGCCAGACGGACTGCCAGGCAGGAGACAGACAGTTGGATCAACGCCGGGAGACAGACAGACAGCCGCACGGGCGGACGGACGGACGGACAGATACCAATGACAAACTTGGTTATTGATACGCGCTGCGATAAAGAGCTCGAACGACGGCGGAAGCGTGCGTGTTGCACACAACATGGCCGACACCTTCCGCCGCACACAGAGACCCAGAGGGACAGGGAGCGAGACAGTCAGACGGAGGGAGAGGGAGAGGGACAGAGGGCGACGGTGAGGCTGCATCCGCAGTGTCAACCGCACTTCATCAAATGAAGTGAAGGGGTCGGTGCGGGGACGCGGGCGGAGGGGAAGAAGGAAAGACAGAGACAGGCAGGAGAGGAGAGGGCGAGAGAAATTGGGCGGGAAGAACAGAGAGAGCGAAACACAAAAAAGGGAACACGGGTAAAAACTTTTGCTCTGTCAGGAATTTCGTGTCGCTCGGCGCTTCGTCTCGGCCACACGTCGGCTGCTCGTCTGGCAGTTGCCGATTGTCTGACTGCTCCACTGGCGGCCCCGGTCCCGGCCCCAGACACCGCCCCCCTTCCCCACGCAGCCTCCGCCGGGCCGCTCGTCCGCCCCCAGTCCCCGCGATTGTTTTGACTTCAAGTGTCGTCGTCGACTGCGGCAGGAGGTGTTGGTGCACCCATTGTTCCGTCGTTGCCGGCGTCTCACATACATGCGGGACCCGCTGAGTGTGGGTGGGTGTGCGTGGGTGTGCGTGCCGGCCTGTTAACGAACACATCTTGATACGTTGACTTCCTTCCTTCCTTCCGTCCTTGCGGCGCGACGAGGCCCAGCCGAACTCGACACGTGGACGCCTTTGTTGTCGGCCCGAAGTTTCAGACAGAACCCGACTCTGCTCCCTCCCCTCCCCTCGCCTCCCTCGCGAGACCCCACCTCAGACACAGGCAATCGGAATCGCCCGCCCTCACTCCCTCTCGCTCTCGCACTCGCTCAATCCGATCAATCGTATGCGATTTCTATATGCAGCACTGAATTAGAGGACTCCATTAGCCTGACGTGGTTGGCCATTCGACGGCGCCGGTTAATTCGATTGGCAACTGCTGCAACAGGGGCTGCCACGGCCAGCGGATAACGGACTGGACAAAAACGGAAAACCACTGCAATAACAGCTGGAGCCGCAACAACGAGGAGGTTTTTAATGTGAAACTCAATTAGGGAGCCGAGAGCCGCATTTGCGCTGCAATAACTTAATTGTTGGCAACAAAGGCCACGGCGGAGGGATCGGGAGGGCGACTTCGTCCATCGGCCATCGAGTGCATTTGATGAAATGCTAAACAATGTAATTTTCAGCTTAATTGCATTAAAATCGAGTGCGGGCCACCGCCGCCGTCGATAGGTGGCATCCCTGTGTCCTTCGTCCGTCCGGCCGATCGTCGGGCTGGCTTCTAATTGAGCCTCCAGTGCCATTTGGAGCGGTTGCAAAGTGTCCTCGTGCGGTGTTGTTGCCGTCGGTTGTTGTCGATAGTGTTTTGTCGACGGTGGTTGTTGTTGTCGTCCGTTGTCGAGGCTCCTGTCAATGACAAAGCCCCAGCCGAGGCCCCACCGCGGCTCGACCCGGCTCGAGGGAAACCGAAACCTTTGTTTGCGCAACAAACAAACTACGTTCGAAACTTTTTAATTCGATTAAATTCGCAGTAATTGCGTTTGCGGCTCGAAAGCTTTTAAACGCCGCCCGCTGCAGCCCGGGCGTATGTGTGGCGTTTGCATCTTAATAGCATTGATCAAGCCTGTTAAAGCCCTCTGACTAAAACGCCGCAATCGCACTTTGACGCGAAGTTTCGCACACAACTCCATTAGCAGACACGGGCTGCATCCGCTCGCCCCGCTTCGGTCGTTTGGCGCGCCTGCGAGGCGACAATCGAGCCAAGGAGGGATGCAGCAGGGCTCTCGGAGGCTGCTTGCCATCCAGAGACATGCAGGTGTGATGGAACAAAGGCCAGTATTTAATCGTGTTCGGATTCCTCGCAGCGATCGCCGCCTCACTGTGGAGGCAGGGAAACGACTGAGGTCAACCTCGCCCTCCCTCGACCCTGAGTGGTTTCCTTGGCGATGGTCCAGGGGTCTGAGGATTCGGGATCCGCCGCCTCCGCGTTTTCCTGCCGCCGAAATCGCTAATGGAAGTCGTAATCAGTTGTTGTTGTTGCTGTTGCTGTTATATCACCAGAGTTGGTGTAATATATATTCATTGATGTTGTTGCTCCCGTCGTTGTTGTTGTTGTTCATATTCGTGCCGCTGTGTTGCTGTTGTTGTTGTTGTTGAGTAGCAACTATAATTAAGTTGTCTAATGGAAATTTCACTCCATGCACAATAACGTCATTATAACGTAATACACAATAACGTAACGTAATAACGCAATAATAATATTCCGCAATCTGACGCGCGAGTTCGTCGCCGACAGAGGGCGCTCGCAGGGCTACGGGGTTGCGAAAGAAAACCAGGCAAAAACAAGTGGACGCCGGAAGGACGCGGCCGGAGCAGGGTCGGAAGCGGAAGGGCGAAATTGTATACGGGAAGCAGCTCAAAGGAATGAGCTCAACAGTTTTTGTTGTTATTGTTGTTGTTTTGCTCTCCATTTTCGTTGCTTTTCCTTCGCTTTTCGCTCTTTCATACCCTGATTTTTTCATACCCTGATTTTGTCATACCCTGATTTTGTCATCCCTAATTTTTTCGCTCCTTCTAATTTGGCTCACGCATAATTTCGCTCCGCCGGCAAGAGTAAATAAAACGGTGTACCTTCCCCTAGAGAGAGAGAGAGAGAGAGAGAGAGGGAGAGAGGGCATAGACAAGGGAGGCGGAGGAGGCAAGCCTAGGACCGCGAAGTGGGCGGGGTCGAGTCGAGGGTCTCAGCTACTGGTTTAAACCACTTATCCTGGAGCAGGCCCCGAAGACATCGATGGGTCGGAGGGGTTGGGCTGCGCTGGGCTGGGCTGGAGCGACGCGTTGGTCCCAGCAGAGGGCGAGGGATGAAGTGGGGGCAGGAGGAGGAGGAGGAGGAGGAGGCGGAGGTTTTCATCCTCCCCGAGGCCGAGAGCAAACAAACAAACGACGTGCTGAAAACCGAGAACATGAATGGCAACAGCAACAACAACAACAACAGCCACAGAACACCAACACCAACATCGACCGACCGACCGACCGACCGACCAAACCATCGTCCCGGCGAGAGGTCCTCGAAGGCTTCGTCTTCAGCTTGGTCTTCTTCGCCTGGCGCCCAAAGCCAGGATGAAATGTTATCACTTTATAAAATTGCTCATTAGCACGTGCTAATACGGTATTTCCCCCCTCTCCCCCGCACCCTTGGCAAAAGAAGAAAACGGGGAACGGGGAAGAAGAAGACGAGCAACGATCCCCGAAACCCCGAGTTCAAAGAGAACGGAGGCGAATGTGGGCTGAATGGGCGCTGCCTGCTTGTGTGCGAGTGCGAGGGCGAGTCTGGCTGTGTGCGTGTTGATGCGTGGTGTTGCCATATTTTATACCCGCTGTTTCGCCGAGTTGTGCAGCACTGTTGTTGCTGTTGTTGTTCTCATCGCCCCCGGCTGCAATTCCCTTCGAATTCCCGACCGGATTCTCCGAATATCCTGCTCCCGCTCACGACTGCAGCGCCCGGGGCGGCGCGGGCTGGGGGGGGGGGGGGTTGCGAAGTGGCAACGACGGCGGCGATGAGCACGATAATGACGATGATGACTTTTAAATTGTTGTAAGAGGAGTTTTCATTTTCGTTTTTCGCAAATAATCATTTCGCTGAAATGTGCGATAAACAGACTCTGCCGCCCTCGGCGCCCACGGCTCCGTCTCCAGCTCCGTCTCCAGCTCCGTCTCCAGCTCTTTATGTCATTCATGAAAAGAGTAAAGCACAATACTGCCGATTTTGTCTTTATTCTATCGACATTTTATCGTCATTGGTTTCTTTCTGTAGAAACTTCACAGCGAATCGATTGAGTGCTTTCTCTCAAAGAGCTCCTTAGTAAGAAGCCATCACTGTTCAGAAATCCTCATTGTAGAAAAGCGCTCATTACGAACCCAACTCTATTCTCCACTTCGATTTCCTCCGTCTGATAAGGATCGACCCTCCCTCGGTCATCGCAATCCGACCCGATCCCCCACCCACACCCTCGACCTCGGCCCAAATACGCCTTCCTTCTGCAAGGTAAACCGACGACGACGACGACGATTGATGAAGACCTTCTTCGATTTAAATAAGCCCCAGCCAACAACGAGATCTACAACAATGATTACGTCCTGAAAAGACACAGATGTTGGCCTTAAATCCTAGTTGTTGTGGCCGAGGCCGGTGGTCAGTGGCGTTGTTGTTGCGATCAAGTTATTATTGTTGTTGTTGTTGTTGTGATGCCACTGTGATTGTTTGCGACTTGAATTGGACTTGAATCAACTTCGTGTTTCAGCAAATTAAACATGCAAACTATATTGTTTTATATACAGAGTTATTATTAGTGACGTTCTTCCCCTTGTTGTTGTTGATCTTGTTGTTGTTGCTGCGATTGTTAGTGCCCAGGGCCGAGTTGTTGTTGCCGCTGTTATCATGATGACATTAATAAAATGTTAAATTGGAGGCAAACAAACAAACGAATTACAAACGCACACACACACGTCCACACGCTCCTTTCTCACCCCAGCGCAGCCACGGACAGAAGCACCGACGGACCGACGGACAGACAGACAGACGGACGGACAAGCGCCCAGACAGAAACTCCGATGGTCGGACGGACCAAAGGACGGACGGCCGCGTCGACCGAGCCGTAGAATTTGTGGAGAAATTTCGGTTGGCGCCCTAAAATATGCAACAATATCTGTCTGCAGAGCAGCAACGCCACAAGCATGTATCGGATGGCGTCGGCGAATGCTTGCAGTTGTGCATGAGTGTGTGGGAGTGTGGGCGAGTGTGCATGTGTAAGTGTAATTGTGTGCGAAACGTGTGGGTGCAAATATAATAATTTATATATAATTCCCATTGGAATTAAAACCGCAACCGAGCCAAAAGTTAATATTTGTCTGTAACACTCTAAGCCACAATTAATTTGGCATTGGCAACTTTGGCCTTGTTGTTTGTGCCGCTTCCAATTGTCGTTGTTGTTGTGGCAGCTGACGACACACTGCACTGTGTTTGCCGCTGCCACCGATGTGTGGCGAGGACCTCGCCATGACGCGTTCACATTTCTGTCCGTCCGTCGCTCCGTCGCTCCTGCCCAGCCGAAGTAACTCCTTGACTGCGTCGTCAGACCGGTCCGTCCGCACCTTAAGCCATTCGCCGGCTCTTCATCACCACATCAAGCTGTCCCTGGCTGCATCTGCCAGCCGTACACCGGACCACCTGCAAGTGGCTGCAGCCCCTCCTCCCTCCCACGTCGACCCTCTGATCTACCACCGCCCGTGGACGCTCGCTCGTGAATTTGTGGCTCTCATTAAATTTCTCCCTGCCCCAAGAGCGCGCAGTGATCCCAACGAGAGATGCTGGCGCAACGGCTCCAAATCGATCCATTCTCGGAAATTTACGAACCCCTCCAACTGCCAGGAGCCGCGGGTATTTTACGATCTCCCAGGAGCGCAGGAGGCAGTCCTGAAGCGCGGCGACGGCGGCGGCGGCGGCAACTCGTCGCAGCCACATTTCTTGCCGTGTCCTTCCACCGCAGGACAATAAAATGTGTCCCTGGGGCTCCGTGAACTCCGCTGGGCGAACCACAACATTTAAATCATTTCGAATCAATTGAATTAAATTGTCTATCTTCCTCCCTGTCGCCTGCTCACCCTCTCTATCTCTGTCTCTCTCTCCATCCGAGGTATCTCTGCCGGATTACGTCCCACTCCTTCTCCGGCGAGTCCTTGAGCTCGACTGTTACGAGTTATTTTATTTGTCAGATCCTCTCACCTCGCGCAGGTCGCAGGTTTTTCTATTCCACTGCCGTCCCCTCGCTGCCGGCCCTCTTCTGCTTCCGCATCTGCCCCTCCTGCCTTTTCTGCCCAAACGACTTCTCCTCCGGGTAGGTAAATCCTTTTTTACGATCCTTTAACTTCACCAATTTCGCATTTTCCAACCGTGCTGAAGCGCAAGCCCTCGCCCCGCCCCGCCCCCGATCAACGGCTGAACGAGCTCCGGGGGCACCGAAAACACGGCAAAGGAAATGAAAACAAATGACACGCCCCCACCTGCCCGCCCTCCCTCTCTGTCCCCTTGTTCGCTAGTTCTCCCCGTCCTCTCGAGCCACACTTGAAAGAGATAAATTAACTTTGATGCAATGGGACAGCGAGTGAAAATATTGTTCCAGCAATCGAGGGGGCGGGACGGGGCTGGGGCTGGGGCTGGGGCGTGTCTGCGTCCAGGCAACCACTTGCTGACCGTCGTATCCAACACCACTTCACCCACGCCAGGACCACACAGCGACACAGACACACCTCTCGCGCGACGGTACTCGAAGGCAACCACAAGTCGTCGCCAGGTCTCGCCGTCCGTCGATCCGGGATGCGGCCGCGCTTCCTGGTGCTCCCGCTGCCCTGCCGGGCTCGGAGTCGGTTTTTTCTCCCCTGCAATGTTTGCCCTCGGAGGGGACATTTTTTCGCTCGCAGTCCTTCGGTCAGGAAGTCCTGGACGCTGCCGGCTGGCTTTGTGGGGTTTCATTGTTATTCTTGAAACTTGTGCATTGTGCGGAGAGGCGGGGCTCAGGACAGCACCGGCGGATGCAGGACACCAGCAACAAGAGTAAAATCAACAACAACAGTGGAGGCGGCAGCGGCAACAAAAAGACGGACGACACGGAGGCAAAGGCCGACATGCAAGGATTCATTCCGAAAGGGACGCAGGGGCATTTAAATATTTACTTTGTGCGCCCGCTGCTCGCCGGTGCCTGCGTCCAGCACGTCGACATTTGCCCAACACCAACCCCCTGGCCCCGGCCTCGGCTGGCGGGAGTTGTAAATTTAATTTTATTTGATTTTAAGTGAATTAGAAGCGGCTTTCGGGCGGCCAAATGGACCCGGATGCGGCGGTGTCGAGGGCGGGGTCGGGCGAATATTGAAAACATATGAAATCTAATTTCCGCCCTGCTCAGGAGGCCAAACCACCCGCCTCCCCACCTCCGGAGAGCCCATTAAGGCAGCGTCCCCGCCCTGGCGGACCTCGCTCGCGGGATCCATCATCAATCTCGTTCCGTGCCCATGACTCCGAAATGACTCACAAATGCCTTCTTTTCCGTTCTCCCCAGGCCTCCTCCACCGAATCCACCACCACCGGCAGCATGCGAGCCGCTGCCAGGTCGTCGGGAGCGACGCACCGGAAGTTGACATGTTCTGGCCTGGAGCAGCAGCAGCAGCGACTTCTTGCGAACTGTGTCAGGCCCGGCCCCCGTGGCGCATCCATCAACCGCCGTCGTCCTCTGAAGTTCGCCACCGTCTCGGCGAGGGCGAGGGCGAGGCACGGAGCGATTTAATTATCCTGTTCCGCAGAACGATATCCTGCGAGAGCTCCCCGAGCGGGCGGCAGGTAAGCGGGCGAGCTTCCCTTTGTCTGGC
Organism: Coelopa pilipes; assembly: GCA_947389925.1. Taxonomy (NCBI): domain Eukaryota; kingdom Metazoa; phylum Arthropoda; class Insecta; order Diptera; family Coelopidae; genus Coelopa; species Coelopa pilipes. Next base: position 27,069,449 of record OX376700.1, on the reverse strand, counting down.
GCCGTCTGCGAGGGCCCCAGATATTCGGCAGAGCCTACGGAAGAGTTCGGCAGACGGATGCCCTCGGCCTTTATCTCTCCCCGACTGCGCACGTTGCCTGCAGGCGCTCGGTTGCAAACGCTCGGCGTTCCCACCCAGGGAACGAATCGCGAACCCCGAACCCCGGTCCACGGTCCCGAGTAACGGCGGCGAAGTCTCGCAAGGACAATAAAAGTCCGCCAACAATGCCACAAACAAATTCCACAAAGGCCACCCCAAACCCTGTGGACCCAACCGGCCCGACTCCCGACCCGACCCGACCCGACCCGACCCGACCCCCGCTCCCTGGGTTCGCCCCCACGCGACATTCTTCATATCAGCATCCTTATTGTCGACACTTGACGCTCGTTACTTGTTGGCTTCCCTCGGCCCCGTCGCATTTTTCTTATTCGTTCCTTCCTTCCTCCGCTGCTTTGTTGCCGCGTCGTTCGCCGGCAGGGTGTGGTCGCCAACAATGCGTTAAGATGTGGTGGCAACGCCGCCATTTATTATTTCCGCTTATTTGACTTCCGCCGAGTGGCGGTGGAGAAACAGCAACTGTTGGAAAATACGAAAATGATTGCCTAACAATGCGAAAACAAATGAAAAATCCGGATAATGAGCTGAGCGAGCGTTCACCAAAAATATTCCACATTAAATCAAAATAAAACTGAGTACAATAAAATGAAGTCAAATGAAATATGGAAGTGAACTGCGATCAAATCGGACGAAAGGATCACAATTTGCCACCAGGAGACGAACAAAACGACAATAGGAGGCGACAGGGCTGAGAATGAGGAACGAATATTTATAGAATAAAGGAGAGCGGTTGAGAGAGAGGCAGAAGTGGAGGAGATGAATTAATATGGGAACGGGAACAAGAGCTGGAATGTCAAACATCACGATATGGTCGGAATAATAAGGAGAACAATGAGAAGTGAAGGCGAGCGTGTTGGGGATGACCAACTGGTAGGTAGGGAGAGAGAGAGAGAAAGGCGAAGGGAAGGGCAGGCAAAAGTAGAAGGAGATTACCAGTTGATGAAAGAGCCAGAGGACAATGGGCAAACCAGACGAGGAGAAGATGCAGCCAATGGAACAATTGTAGGGATGCGACTTGAAATGGGATGGTAGAAAGGCTCAGTATCACAGATTAACCCAGCGGAGGGAAGGGCTGGGGCGGGGCGGAGTGTCAACGACTCCTGACGCTAATAATTCAATTATTTTAAACCAGCGGGCGGCCGACAGCAGCGGCGACATCAACATCGCCTATAAATGCACTATAATCAGATTAATATCGCACGCACACAGGCACAGAACACACAGCATTCCCATAGACGTCGACATTCACATTCACGCGCTGATAAACACACGTGCACTCGCGACACAAATTAGTGCACGAATGACCAACTGAATGCACGGGCCTCGCGCATGGGTGCGAGGAGCGCGAGGGCCGGAGGTCGAGGTGCTGCGGTACGTGTGCCGGAATGTGTGTGCGTGTGCGTGTGCGTGTGCGCGTGTGTGCACGCGATCAATTATGACAACAAACGCATGCATTAATTATGCTGCTTAGGAGTCCGTGCAGGACACGACAACGGCCCCAGGACCGGCCGCCGGGAGGAGGACATCAAACAAATACAGTATCGAGAACCGAATTCGTGTGGATATTCAGGCGTCTAATTGAGCGAGTTGCGGGGAATTAAGTCAAACGACAAAATGATGAAAAACACCGTCAGTACTAAGCCACTTCCCCCTGGTCGCTGGTTTCGATTCGATTCGGCACAGCGTGGCGAAGTGCGGGCTGTGGAGGTTCCCAGCACGGCGCGCCGCGCCCCCCTGTCCCGAGGGTCCTTTCAGGCCCTACTGCGTGCAAATTGTTAATGATATTTAAATAATCAACCCCCGCCGGAAGAGAGGGAGAGGTGCCAGCGGCGAGGACAAAGGACGAAGGGCGATTAAGGCCTAAAAAGTACGCCATCGGGAGGCGGCATCGGTATTCACGGTTTTAGTCGCGCCCGGGGCCACGGCGGCAGCGCGCCAACGTTATCGCAACCGACATCATTACCGCCACCAACACCACCGCCACGTCCCCACCGTCCTCGTGGCCACCGCGCAACGAGCGACGAGCAACAAGTAGAGCACTCGGCAGCTCCCGGCCCCCACCCGAGAGGCCTCCGCACCCCGAGGCCTGGCTCGGCATTCCGGCACCCGACTCTGTGGCCTCCGCATCTATGCGAATGTGTGTATGTGTGTGGTGGTGTCTGCCGCTCTCTCGGTCTTTCCGTCATGTGTGTGGCTGCATGGCATGGCATGTGGCCCGGGGCAGGGGTCGCATGGGCCGAATGCCATAACAATGGATGCCCCAAATTAATGCTGCTTATTTGTCGATGTTCAAATTTAATGAAATTATATTAAATTAAATCGCATCGCATCGCATTGATTCGAATCGCCTGTCATCGGTTCGGATCGCATCGTATTTCATCGCGTTGGCGCATCGAGGCCGAGGTGGAGGTGGTGGGGCTGGCTGGGGTCGGATCCGGAGGCCTTTCGAGTGCGGTAAGGCAACATAATTATTTTCCCCATCAACGCGGCCTGTGGAGATAATTTTTGTTTTGTTCTGCTGTGTTGTTTTTTGCCCACGAGAGTGAGAGTGACAGCGAGATGTTATCTGTTTCGTATTTGCGTTCGGTTCTGGAGTTTTTGTAATTGATCGACTCAATTCTGTTTTGTAATCCCTCGGAAGGCTGGGAGGGAGGGACAGCCAGACGGAACGAGAGAGAGGAGAGTGAGTTAAAGATTTTAAAGCGAATGAGAAGATTTTCCATCCAAGAGTTTCCGGCGTGAAGAGCGGAAGAGAAGTTTCCAAATGTTTCCCCTCATTTAAATTGGCACTGAAGGATCGCAGTCGCTATTGTTGCTCTTTGTACGAACCCAACAAAGCTTTCTTGTTCGCAAAACAACAACAATTCAAGTAGTGATGGAACAACCAAAAACCCGATTTAAATAAACGTAGCAGCAACAAGTTTTCGAATAAAAGTTCGACACAAGTTGGCAGAAAGGCAGAGAGGGAAAGAGACAAAAATATGATGCTGTTGCGAGTGCAACAAGAACAACAACATGCGCCGAACAACAACAACAACAGCGGGGATCGCGACAGTTGAGAGCCGGAAAATTGTGCAAGAATTTTCGGTTATTTGCAACAACAGGAATGGAGCAATTGTTACTACAACCAGAGCAACAGCAGCTAATGGTGTCAGCAATGTGTCTGCGAAACAAAGGGCGGTTGGCAACGCCATGCCTGCGTAACTGTGCGTGTGTGTGTGTGTGTGCGAGGCCACACGAACTGCAAAGGCTTTGAGGGAAAGTTGTCCGTGGGAAGAATCGCCGGGGTTGCTGTTGCTGTTGCTGTTGCTATTGGTGTTCGCCGGAAGCAACACGGCCCATGTTTATATATATAAGAGTGTAATCGTTCGGCGCGATTGGGTGTTCTGTGGATGCGGCAGCCCTGACGGCCAAGCTAATTGTGGCTTCGGCCCCGGGGCCCCGGATCCAATGACGCCAATTAGTTCGAAAGTCTAATTTGGCGACGGACACGGCAACAACACCAACAAAAACAACAACGACGACCACGGCCGCGACCATGAAGCGAAAAATGCAGCAAATGTTGTGGAAGCGGGGGCTGCCGAGACTCCACTGGACACAGTGGCAACACCGACCGGGTCAACAACAATGAAACTGGCCACAACAACGGCAGCCGAAGCCGCCGGTGACCACCGTCTACCACAGCTACAACTGCAATCGAACAAATGACCCGTCGCTGGACAGACAGGAAGCGCACCGACGGACGGACGGACGGACGGACGGACGGACGGACGGACGCTCGTGGCAGAGGGCGAAAGAGCAGCGGCAACAAGGGAACAACAACAAGAACAACGACGACGGCGGCAATAATTAAGCAATGATGCGAACAATATGTGCAGCAATTTGACGACAGAGGGCAGCAGCGGCAACAACACCAACAACCACTGTGGTCACCGACCAAAGCAATAACAACGACAACGGCAATAGCAACGAGACGACAACGATACAGCCTCAACTGCCACCGAGAGCAACAGGAGAGAAAGCAATTTCCGAAATCCGGAAAACGTATAAAATCAACGAATTGCGAATTAATGAATTGCAATGATTTTTTATTGCCGGCGCAACGCGGCGTCGAGTGTGATTTTCGGCGTTGCAACGGGGGCGGCGAGGCGACGGCAACGGCAACAACAAAGCCAGTCAGCACAACAACAGCACAACTGAGCCCAACAACGACAGCACCACATGAGCCGGCCGTGCTCGCCATCAGCATCAACTGCAACCGACTGCAATCGACTGCCGGCTAATGTGGCCAGCAGCCGGCGTTGGCCGATTTCATCGAGGTTGGCCATCGAGGACGAGGGCGGGGCCGACGCCGACCCACCCGGCCCTCCAGCGGCGCCGTGGGCGAATCAGTTTGCAATTCCAGCGCCACTTCCGTTTCCGTTCAATTAACGCGCAAATAATTCGCACAAACAACGGGCAATAACTTTGTTTTCTAAATGGGCGATGCGATTTACATTTGGTCGAGTCGAAGCCCGCGCGCTGCCCCACCGCGGTCCACCCCAGCCTCCCCGGGTCTCCTGCCTGGGCCGGCGACAACAAAGTTTGACGCCGAAACAAATTTCTCGTCGTCGCCGCGTACTTGTCAACCGACGAACCGATCGACAGGTTCTCCCTCTCCCTCCCAACAATCACGCCCCTGCCGCTGCGGCTTCGTCAAGGGGCAGGAGTCGAACCTTTCAGTTTAAACTCGATTCGGCGGATGTCGGGCTTTTTCCTCTTTCGTCGTCGTTAGCTCGGTTGTTGTTGCCCAGATGTCGTGAAGTCGCTTCCGTCCGTCTGTCTGTCTGAGTGCATCTGTCACTCGCTCGTCCCACCGCTCTCCGCGCTTCCGGCTGGCGCAGCGTGGCCTCACTCGGCTGGCGGCAAATGAGGCGGGACGGCGGAGCCGAGGGCTGGGCGTGGCCGTCGCCGAGCGCTGGGCGGTTGTCGCAGTCAATCGTGGAGCTAATCTCGTTAGACCTGGCCACGTTCCTCCCGAGTTGATGAAATTGCAACAGCGGGCAGACGGACTGAAGAGGAACGGGCTGAAGGAGAGAGCGACGTCGCTTTGACGGCAGATTTAAGTTTCAATGTAGCCGCAGTTTCGAGCTCGCCTTTCGCGGGCCAGCGACGGCTGGAAGTCACTTAGTTCGGAGAGAGACGGCTGGGCGCCGAGGTCGAGGATCCGCGTACATTTTGTCCTCTTTCTTGGCAATATTTTCCACGTTAAGACCCGCCGACCTTCTTCCAACTCACTTTAACATCACGCTTCTCCCTCGTTCGTCCTCGCCCCCTAGTCTACCTCCCTCCCAGTATCCTCAGCTTATTCGGCGAAATTACCTCAAGTCACCTCAGTTGACGACGCCAAGAGAAACAGCGAACCACCAACAATACCGAAGAGAAAACAAATAGAGGAAGAGAGAGAGAGGGAGGGAGAAGGCAATAGAAATGTGTCTGCCGTCAAAAGCCTTCAAGATGTTGACTCTAGCCAGCTTCCCTTCCGGCTTCCTGGGGAACTTAATTCCTAAATTGCCAATTGAGTTACGGCGCCACAGCCGGGAACCGGGCACCGGGAGCCGAGACCGAAGACCGAAGACCTCAATCGGCCCCACCCTCCACACGTTCCCAACTGCATCCGCATCTGTCCGTCCGTCCGCATCCCGCACACACCCGCACAGGCAGACTCAAGTGACGACACTTTGAAGTTGTCTGTCAACCGACATCCTTCCGCTCAATTTCGTTGCCGAAAAAACGAGTCCTGGGACGTACGTCGTCGGCACGACGAAGACGTCAGAATGTTTAAACAAATGCGGCAAGAATCTCAATAAAATTATCTCGGTGTGTAGGTGGATGGGTGCGTACGTGTGTGTGTGTGTGCTGGAGTGAGGCGTTGAATCCCTCTTAGGACGTCCCGCTCATCTCGTTTAATTTTCAAGCAATTTCTTTTCCACCTGCACTTGAGATTCTCGCCGTCCTCGGCGTGTTCGACGTCGTCGTCGCCGCTTCTTGTGTCGCTCCTCCCTCTTCACCTTCGCCTCCTTCTCCTCCTCCTCCTCCTCCTTCGGCGACGTCTTCTTCTCTGAGGTTGTGCCGTAGTTGTTTTTGTCTCAATTTTCCATCCAACAGACGAGCAGTTGCTTCTTTTTCCTTGTTTTAATGTTTTTGTTTTTTGTTGTTCTCCGTTGTCCTTCGTTGTTGTTGTTGTAGTTGTTGCTGTTGCATCGCCTGCTCGGTGTGCATGGCTGAAAATCCTTTAAGCGCTTCGCTCACACAAGCGCCGCTGACTGTAATCACAGACCCCGAGCCGCCCATTCGCCCCTCCACCCGCGCCGCGCCTTCCAGTTTTTGCCGCCTGCTGCCTGTTGCATTCCCGACATCCTTCCTGGTGGACCCCCTACCACCCCTCCCTCGCCCGCCCGGCCCTCGGTCGCCGACAGCCCCGGGCGAAATGTTGTGTTGACTTCTTTTTGACATGCGGCGACTGCCTGCGGCTGCCTCTGGGATCCTAACCAGACCCAACTCCTCCCTGCCCTTTTTCCCTCGATCAGTGGTGAAGCTGTTGTTGCTTTGCCATTGTTGCCGTGGCATGGTAGGTGGGTGTCGCCGGCTTGATGTCCGCCCCGCAGTGCATTTTTCAATTTTCGAAACTGAAATCCGAGTTGGGAAAAGTTGAAGCAGTTGCTCCCGCCCAAATACACACACACACCAGCAGGAGCCTCCACTATCGCCAGAGAACAGCGGCGGCAGCAGCAGTAGCAGTAGGAGCAACAACAACGCCCGGCTGTGAGGGCGAGACTGGGAGTGAGAGATTGAGGATAATATTAGAGTCCTTGAGCGAGATGACTTTTCTTTTGCACTCGTCTCTTCTCTTTCGCGTCCCTTTCGGGAGCCGCTGGAGGCGCCCGACTGCAGCCACCCGACCGACTGGAGGACCGACGGACCAACCGAACCCATTCCCGCCTGGCTGCAAGGCGCCTGTGTCCCTCGTTTTGTTTACACTCATGGACGATGCGACGATGCAACAGCGTTCGCCACTCACTCCGCCGCCTGCTTCCAGTTCTGTGTCCTTTGTTTCTTGGGATTCCAACCCCTCGGCTGGCTTCCTTCGCTGACCCGTCTTCGACTTCCCATACGTAAGGAAAGCGTGAAAAGTCCTTGGAGCGGAAAATTCACTTGATCCTTGTTTGGCTTTGGCTTTGCCTTCGCTCGACCTGCTCCGTCCCTCCGCCAGCCGATTTGCGTCGTCCTGTCTCTCGTTCTCTCCTCCGCCTGGCTCTTCGTGGATCGGATCTCCAGGAAATTCAAATCAGGACGACGCACATGCGGCAGCGACGACGACGGCGGCGACGACGACGACGACGGCGACTCCCTGCCAAGGACGGGGCGTCGCTCTCAACTGATTGTGTTATTTTTTCGCCAAATCGCACACAAGCGCACGACCACCGGCGACCTGGCACATGCAGTACTTGGTGTGTGGGTGGCTTGGTCTCTGTGTGTGTGGGTGTGCCAGGACTTGGTGTGTTACCGTCTTTGCTTGCGGCAAGATGGTGGCCGGGAAAAACAATGCGCCAGACGATGCTTCGCCCCGATATAAATCTCAATAATCGTTCATCATGACATGGCTGCTGCTGCTGCTCCTGCTGCTGCACCGAAGCCATCCACGGCGTCCTCCCAGCTCGCAGGTAAACGTAGGCAAATTGCTGTGCACATCTTCCCCTCCCTCCTCCGCTGCCCGGTTAGAGCCATGTTCTCGCCGCACGTACCGCTCTAATCAAGATCTATTTGTTTGCTGACAATTTTCCGCTTTAAGCTTTCGGAGCCACGCGCCGCACGGCAAGCAGTTTAAGCCCTGGCGGGGTTGCCTGCGTTTCGTCGAGGTGGCCGCAGTGGAGATTTGCGGGCTTTAAAGGCCTCTCAATTTAATGGTCTGCCATCAGGAGTCCCTCGCAGTAAGAACCTCCAACACCTTGCTTCTATTCTTCCAGGCGACGAATCCTCATCTCCATCGCGTGCAGCCTTCATCGCAGGGAAATAATGGTCCAATACACTTCCGGAGGCAGCCAGGAGCCTGATCTCGACCAGTGCGTTTCAAGGTTTTTAACAAAACTTCGGACCCGCCGACTTCTCATTGAAAACACGGAAACTCCACCTCCACGGCATCGCAAAAAACCCCAGAAAGTCTTTTCAGAAGTTGCAACTGAGGTCCATTATTATGTTTGGTGTTGTGTTGGCTGTTTCTTCATTTAGACAACAGATTCAATTTTGCATGCGGCTCCCCGGAGCTCCATGAAATCTGAGCAACTGCGTGGGATTCGCGAAAAGTGTCAAAGTTTTGCACTCGTCGTGATTTACGGCGCGCGAAGTTTATTTCGGCGCGGGACCCGCGACCCACAGGACTCCGGACCCTCCGAGACGGCGTCATAACAACCAACTCGAGGTATCTGGTGGCAACTGGTGCGCGGTGTCCCGTGGTCACACGCAGGGATAATCGCAATAATGGTCCTTTGGTCGTTGTCGTCTGCTGGCGGTGCAACAGTTTCCGCTTCCGTTTCCGGCGCCCCGCACAGCCAGACGGAGGACAGACAAACGCCGCCCGCTGGATCCAGGTGCACCACTGCCCGCTCGTCTCTATGTCCGTCCGTCCGCCCGCTGGGACAGACCAGGCGTGACAGGATGCCGGAAGGCGTCGCGCGACAGTTTAGCCGCGTATTAACTCATGATGACAATTCCGCGCTCTCCGAACTCCGCCGTCGACACCCGCCACCACCCCACGCTTCCGCGAACACGACCTGCTTCCGTTTCCTCTCCTCGCACGGCCGCCCGCCCGCCATCTTTCGAGTTGTGTTGTTGTGTTTTATGGCTGCAACTCCTTGGATGACAATTATTTTTATTACCCACAGCGCGCACAAGTTTTGTCAAAGTGTTGCCGACACATTGTTGTTGTGGCTCATGTTTGAGGTGATGTGGCTGAGGATCCTTGTTGTTTTTGGTTCGTTTTGTTTTTCGTCTTCGGCTGTTGTTGTTTACTTGCTTTGTTGCTGTCTCTTCGTTGTTATATTTATTTACTTTGGAAATTTATGTTTTTTGCTTTTCGCCATTGTTTATTAAGACGACCGTCCGACCGTCGCCCACTACCCGGCCACCAGATGCCACGCAAGTACGCGAAGTTATGGTTACCTTGCTCTCCATCTCCTTCCCTCCCTAGTGCTCGGTCTCTCTCGCTCAGATCCACGCTGAAATCGGGTTTCGTAAGCAGCGGGCTGTATTTCTTACAGACGAGTTCGTTGTCGACGAAACCTGCATATGGCGTGGATGATGCAACACCCACTAAAATTCCAAACTGCGAACAGACATTAGAAGAGTGAAGAAGTGAAATGTGCATAAAGGAAAGTGCAAAAAAAGAAAATGAAGAGGTGAATGAAAAAAACATTAAAATTGCAAAAGTGATAGTTCAAAAGTGAATGGTTAAGCGAAATTCCCAAAAGTTCTTAAGTTCTTCTGGAGTCCTTAAGGTTTTCCAGAGTTTGAGAGGTCCTTCCGTTGGAGGAGTTTCGTGAGTGTTTAAAAAGAGGTTTTAGTGGTTGAAAAGGAAAGTTTAAGGTCATATCTAAATATTTATCTGAGCAGATCTTTAAAGATCTGCGTCAAGTCAATCACACATAGGAATTAGGCTTAGAAATTCAAACAAACTCTGTGGCCTGGTTGGTGAAACAATTCTAAAACTTAGGTCTTTGCACTTTTGAATGAATATTTGTATTCTCGGACGTTTGGCACTGCTATTGTTCCAAGATATTTATATGTACTAAATTTAACATCCCAACATTCGTTGAACATTTCCATTGAATGAAGCATTTGCAATTTTTAATTTCGAAAATTCATCAACAGAAAAATAAAATTAGAATTTCACAAGGGATAAAAATAATCCCGGTAAAAATACAAGGGCTAATATGAAGCACTAAATGCAAATTTATGGCCGTAACACTACATAAAACCATTTCGATGGAAAGGGAGATAAAACTTCAACAACTACCGCAGAGAGGTGGTGGTGTAAGCCGCTTTAATTATTTGGCCAAAAACATGACATTACACCGCGTGACACCAACTCAGTTGCAGCCAAACCGAACCGAGCCGAGCCGAGCGAACCCAAACGGAACCACATCCATTGCTGTCCGAAACACTATACCATGAGAGGCGGCATCACGGGCCATGGTCAGAAGGCGTCATCACTCACCACGCTATCCTACGATTGCGGTAAGGCGCTCACAACCAGAACCAGCCCCGATCGAACCAGAATCCGCATCAACACAATGTGAAACCCCACCGACCCAGGCAGAGACCTGGGCCCAGACTTCAGCTACACGCCTGCCACGGCTCCGCCGCCGCCTCTGTCACCGTCACCGCCACCAGACGGCACCATTTCGGTCGCCGCGTGCACCAACTCCCCCAGCAGAGGAGATAAACATCTTCGTCGGCCGACAACTAATGCCCGACAACTACAACTTAACGAATTTCGCCCCCTCGGAACTCCCTCGCTCAGCAGGTGATGCAGGAGAGAAAGAGAGAATAGAGCACCAGGAATGAGTGAGTGAGTGAGTGAGTGAGAGAGAGAGAGAGAGAGAGAGAGAGGGGCTGCGTCACCGAAATGGCTAAATAAGTGAGTTACATGTTGTTAACCGAAATGTAAACACCACAAGCGTGATGGGAGGGACGACAGGGAGGAGAAGAAGTCTTTCATCTCCCGGCAGTCGGCTCGAAGCGCTTGTTGTTGGTGCCAGAGGGAGAGTACGATAAGCAAGAGGACTGAGCAACAGTTGGCCCTGCCGCCGCAGTCGCCTGTCCCGACCCCCCCCCCCAGCCACTGTCGAGCCGTCAGCCAGCCTCGGAGCTTCGACTGAAAATCAAGAGTCAAAAGTATTTTCCGGGCCAGCAAATGTTCATTACGGAAGTTCATATCCGGTTCCAAGAAATTGGAGAGCGAGCGGGCGGTTGGCAACGGCGTGGCTCCGATGTGCGTCAACACACCTCGGCGCCCAGGGTCGTACAGGGTGCAGTAGCAGCAGCAGTAGCTGCCATGGGGCATTTAGAAGCCATTTACTCTCAATTAAAATTGAAGCTTTTTCCCTTTTCACGTTCGGGTCTGGGGCGACGACGACCTCACCTGACCACTTTTCAATTTTCATCCTGCTTGTCCTGGCCGCTCGATGCTCGGTCTGACTTGTGTTCCTTTCGTACATTTCAGTCACCACTCGACGCAAATTTCGTGCGACGAAGTTTCTGCCAAGTTGGAGCGGAAGTGTTTCTCATCATCGTTGATGTTGTTGCTGCGCACTGGTTGGTTCGCCCGTCTGTCTGTCCGTTTGTCCGTCCGCCCGTCGGTTGCGCTGTGTGTTGGTCTTGCTGTTCTTGTTGTTGTTGTTGTTGTCGTCGTTGTTGCAGACAACACAAGATGCAGCATTTTGAAAATTCGAAATCCAATTTACTCGTAATAGGATGAGCATTTTAAAAGCTATGTCGACGATTGCTACGAGTAGGAGATTGTTTAGGAACTCCGCCCAACGATGATGGTTTTTATGTGACTTCTCGAAGTGTCCCAAATACCGCCAGTAGAGTGAATGGGAACGGCGAAGGGTGGAGAAAATTAAAATTTCATCACCATGTGGTCGGCGGTAAACACAAAATTTCACTCGAGCAGTGAACACCCAAAATATGCACAGGCAGAGTCTCCCGCCATGTGCCACTGTACTAGGACACCGTTTATCAGGCAATAACCCAAACTAAAGTTTGCTGGAGTGCGTGATAATGAACATATATTATAAATTAAACTATTTAAATCCGGTAAGTTGATTAATTGCCAGGTAATCGGAAATTCCTCCTCGCGCGGCCTAAACCTATGTGGTATTAAATATCAATTTCCACTGGTAGTATAAGATAAACCTCAGAGATATTCCAGCCATTCAGAGTCACTGCCAATCAATGGCTAGAGTTGCATCATTTTGGCAATTTACCTCTAGTCATTGGGCATTCCAAAAGCCTGCATACAACGTACATATAAATCTTATTACACTACATGTACTGGCATAAATTTTGGGCTATAATTTAAAGTGCTGTGGATCATTTAAATTCAATTCTACAAGAAAAATATAAGAAGGTAGAATCCAAAAATGTGCAAGCCGCAATTATGTCAGGGAATGCACTACAGACTTCTTTATCAAAAGAAAAACTTATTACAATCTAACCAGTACTTCAGAAGATAGTGCGAAACGTAACTGACTTCACGTTTCCGACAACAAAAAACAACAAAAATACTCAGAATTAGGAAAAATGAACCAATACAGATATGCTACAGTCACCAACAATTTAATAAAGGCCAAAGACCGCAAAAACGTATTAAAATAATCTTTGAGGACCTCTGGTGATTGCAGGTGACAAAACTCGGATTTTTGAAACTTCTTCCCGTGCAACTTTGGCCTCGTATCTCTGCTAGTTTAGAAGTTACAGCCATTTCAAGTTTTTGTGACAACTTTTTGTGATTGCAGCCGTTCCAGACTAGCTAGAGGGCTGGTTTTTGGCTTAAATGAAAGAAGAACTTCCCCTCTTCAATGATCTAGAGTTTCATTTAATTCAGATTTTAACTTCACCAATAGTGGCCCAGAGAAAAAGGCAAGGAAATCAGAAAAATCCGAAAAATTGAAAATTTTATTTTGCATGTTTTGGGTACTCTAGCTCTTTCCGCTTGGCTTGTAGTACAGTTTAAAGTAATCTGTGAGGACCTCTGGCGATTGTAGGTGACAAAACTCGGATTTTTGAAACTTCTTCCCGTGCAACTTTGGCCCTCGTATCTCTGCTAGTTTAGAAGTTACAGCCATTTAAAGTTTTTGTGACAACTTTTTGTGATTGCAGCCGTTCCAGACTAGCTAGAGGGCTGGTTTTTGGCTTAAATGAAAGAGGAACTTCCCCTCTTCAATGATCTAGAGTTTCATTTAATTCAGATTTTAACTTCACTAATAGTGGCCCAGAGAAAAAGGCAAGGAAATCAGAAAAATCCGAAAAATTGAAAATTTTATTTTGCATGTTTTGGGTACTCTAGCTCGTTCCGCTTGGCTTGTAGTGCAGTTTAAAGTAATCTGTGAGGACCTCTGGCGATTGCAGGTGACAAAACTCGGATTTTTGAAACTTCTTCCCGTGCAACTTTGGCTCTCGTATCTCTGCTAGTTTAGAAGTTACAGCCATTTAAAGTTTTTGTGACAACTTTTTGTGATTGCAGCCGTTCCAGACTAGCTAGAGGGCTGGGTTTTGGCTTAAATGAAAGAGGAACTTCCCCTCTTCAATGATCTAGAGTTTCATTTAATTCAGATTTTAACTTCACTAATAGTGGCCCAGAGAAAAAGGCAAGGAAATCAGAAAAATCCGAAAAATTGACAATTTTATTTTGCATGTTTTGGGTACTCTAGCTCGTTCCGCTTGGCTTGTAGTGCAGTTTAAAGTAATCTGTAAGGACCTCTGGCGATTGCAGGTGACAAAACTCGGATTTTTGAAACTTCTTCCCGTGCAACTTTGGCCCTCGTATCTCTGCTAGTTTAGAAGTTACAGCCATTTAAAGTTTTTGTGACAACTTTTTGTGATTGCAGCCGTTCCAGACTCGCTAGAGGGCTGGTTTTTGGCTTAAATGAAAGAGGAACTTCCCCTCTTCAATGATCTAGAGTTTCATTTAATTCAGATTTTAACTTCACTAATAGTGGCCCAGAGAAAAAGGCAAGGAAATCAGAAAAATCCGAAAAATTTAAAATGTTATTTTGCATGTTTTGGGTACTCTAGCTCTTTCCGCTTGGCTTGTAGTGCAGTTTAAAGTAATCTGTGAGGACCTCTGGCGATTGTAGGTGATAAAACTCGGATTTTTGAAACTTCTTCCCGTGCAACTTTGGCCCTCGTATCTCTGCTAGTTTAGAAGTTACAGCCATTTAAAGTTTTTGTGACAACTTTTTGTGATTGCAGCCGTTCCAGACTAGCTAAAGGGCTGGTTTTTGGCTTAAATGAAAGAGGAACTTCCCCTCTTCAATGATCTAGAGTTTCATTTAATTCAGATTTTAACTTCACCAATAGTGGCCCAGAGAAAAAGGCAAGGAAATCAGAAAAATCCGAAAAATTGACAATTTTATTTTGCATGTTTTGGGTACTCTAGCTCGTTCCGCTTGGCTTGTAGTGCAGTTTAAAGTAATCTGTTCGGACCTCTGGCGATTGCAGGTGACAAAACTCGGATTTTTGAAACTTCTTCCCGTGCAACTTTGGCCCTCGTATCTCTGCTAGTTTAGAAGTTACAGCCATTTAAAGTTTTTGTGACAACTTTTTGTGATTGCAGCCGTTCCAGACTAGCTAGAGGGCTGGTTTTTGGCTTAAATGAAAGAGGAACTTCCCCTCCTCAATGATCTAGAGTTTCATTTAATTCAGATTTTAACTTCACCAATAGTGGCCCAGAGAAAAAGGCAAGGAAATCAAAAAATCCGAAAAATTGAAAATTTTATTTTGCATGTTCTGGGTACTCTAGCTCGTTCCGCTTGGCTTGTAGTGCAGTTTAAAGTAATCTGTGAGGACCTCTGGCGATTGCAGGTGACAAAACTCGGATTTTTGAAACTTCTTCCCGTGCAACTTTGGCCCTCGTATCTCTGCTAGTTTAGAAGTTACAGCCATTTAAAGTTTTTGTGACAACTTTTTGTGATTTCAGCCGTTCCAGACTAGCTAGAGGGCTGGTTTTTGGCTTAAATGAAAGAGGAACTTCCCCTCTTCAATGATCTAGAGTTTCATTTAATTCAGATTTTAACTTCACCAATAGTGGCCCAGAGAAAAAGGCAAGGAAATCAGAAAAATCCGAAACATTGACAATTTTATTTTGCATGTTTTGGGTACTCTAGATCGTTCCGCTTGGCTTGTAGTGCAGTTTAAAGTAATCTGTGAGGACCTCTGGCGATTGCAGGTGACAAAACTCGGATTTTTGAAACTTCTTCCCGTGCAACTTTGGCCCTCGTATCTCTGCTAGTTTAGAAGTTACAGCCATTTAAAGTTTTTGTGACAACTTTTTGTGATTGCAGCCGTTCCAGACTAGCTAGAGGGCTGGTTTTTGGCTTAAATGAAAGAGGAACTTCCCCTCTTCAATGATCTAGAGTTTCATTTAATTCAGATTTTAACTTCACCAATAGTGGCCCAGAGAAAAAGGCAAGGAAATCAGAAAAATCCGAAAAATTGACAATTTTATTTTGCATGTTTTGGGTACTCTAGCTCGTTCCGCTTGGCTTGTAGTGCAGTTTAAAGTAATCTGTTCGGACCTCTGGCGATTGCAGGTGACAAAACTCGGATTTTTGAAACTTCTTCCCGTGCAACTTTGGCCCTCGTATCTCTGCTAGTTTAGAAGTTACAGCCATTTAAAGTTTTTGTGACAACTTTTTGTGATTGCAGCCGTTCCAGACTAGCTAGAGGGCTGGTTTTTGGCTTAAATGAAAGAGGAACTTCCCCTCTTCAATGATCTAGAGTTTCATTTAATTCAGATTTTAACTTCACCAATAGTGGCCCAGAGAAAAAGGCAAGGAAATCAAAAAAATCCGAAAAATTGAAAATTTTATTTTGCATGTTTTGGGTACTCTAGCTCGTTCCGCTTGGCTTGTAGTGCAGTTTAAAGTAATCTGTGAGGACCTCTGGCGATTGCAGGTGACAAAACTCGGATTTTTGAAACTTCTTCCCGTGCAACTTTTGCCCTCGTATCTCTGCTAGTTTAGAAGTTACAGCCATTTAAAGTTTTTGTGACAACTTTTTGTGATTGCAGCCGTTCCAGACTAGCTAGAGGGCTGGTTTTTGGCTTAAATGAAAGAGGAACTTCCCCTCTTCAATGATCTAGAGTTTCATTTAATTCAGATTTTAACTTCACCAATAGTGGCCCAGAGAAAAAGGCAAGGAAATCAGAAAAATCCGAAACATTGACAATTTTATTTTGCATGTTTTGGGTACTCTAGCTCGTTCCGCTTGGTTTGTAGTGCAGTTTAAAGTAATCTGTTCGGACCTCTGGCGATTGCAGGTGACAAAACTCGGATTTTTGAAACTTCTTCCCGTGCAACTTTGGCCCTCGTATCTCTGCTAGTTTAGAAGTTACAGCCATTTAAAGTTTTTGTGACAACTTTTTGTGATTGCAGCCGTTCCAGACTAGCTAGAGGGCTGGTTTTTGGCTTAAATGAAAGAGGAACTTCCGCTCTTCAATGATCTAGAGTTTCATTTAATTCAGATTTTAACTTCACCAATAGTAGCCCAGAGAAAAAGGCAAGGAAATCAGAAAAATCCGAAAAATTGACAATTTTATTTTGCATGTTTTGGGTACTCTAGCTCGTTCCGCTTGGCTTGTAGTGCAGTTTAAAGTAATCTGTGAGGACCTCTGGCGATTGCAGGTGACAAAACTCGGATTTTTGAAACTTCTTCCCGTGCAACTTTGGCCCTCGTATCTCTGCTAGTTTAGAAGTTACAGCCATTTAAAGTTTTTGTGACAACTTTTTGTGATTGCAGCCGTTCCAGACTAGCTAGAGGGCTGGTTTTTGGCTTAAATGAAAGAGGAACTTCCCCTCTTCAATGATCTAGAGTTTCATTTAATTCAGATTTTAACTTCACCAATAGTGGCCCAGAGAAAAAGGCAAGGAAATCAGAAAAATCCGAAACATTGACAATTTTATTTTGCATGTTTTGGGTACTCTAGCTCGTTCCGCTTGGTTTGTAGTGCAGTTTAAAGTAATCTGTTCGGACCTCTGGCGATTGCAGGTGACAAAACTCGGATTTTTGAAACTTCTTCCCGTGCAACTTTGGCCCTCGTATCTCTGCTAGTTTAGAAGTTACAGCCATTTAAAGTTTTTGTGACAACTTTTTGTGATTGCAGCTGTTCCAGACTAGCTAGAGGGCTGGTTTTTGGCTTAAATGAAAGAGGAACTTCCGCTCTTCAATGATCTAGAGTTTCATTTAATTCAGATTTTAACTTCACCAATAGTGGCCCAGAGAAAAAGGCAAGGAAATCAGAAAAATCCGAAAAATTGACAATTTTATTTTGCATGTTTTGGGTACTCTAGCTCGTTCCGCTTGGCTTGTAGTGCAGTTTAAAGTAATCTGTGAGGACCTCTGGCGATTGCAGGTGACAAAACTCGGATTTTTGAAACTTCTTCCCGTGCAACTTTGGCCCTCGTATCTCTGCTAGTTTAGAAGTTACAGCCATTTAAAGTTTTTGTGACAACTTTTTGTGATTGCAGCCGTTCCAGACTAGCTAGAGGGCTGGTTTTTGGCTTAAATGAAAGAGGAACTTCCCCTCTTCAATGATCTAGAGTTTCCTTTAATTCAGATTTTAACTTCACCAATAGTGGCCCAGAGAAAAAGGCAAGGAAATCAAAAAAATCCGAAAAATTGAAAATTTTGTTTTGCATGTTTTGGGTACTCTAGCTCGTTCCACTTGGCTTGTAGTGCAGTTTAAAGTAATCTGTGAGGACCTCTGGCGATTGCAGGTGACAAAACTCGGATTTTTGAAACTTCTTCCCGTGCAACTTTGGCGCTCGTATCTCTGTTAGTTTAGAAGTTACAGCCATTTAAAGTTTTTGTGACAACTTTTTGTGATTGCAGCCGTTCCAGACTAGCTAGAGGGCTGGTTTTTGGCTTAAATGAAAGAGGAACTTCCCCTCTTCAATGATCTAGAGTTTCATTTAATTCAGATTTTATTTTCACCAATAGTGGCCCAGAGAAAAAGGTAAGGAAATCAAAAAAATCCGAAAAATTGAAAATTTTATTTTGCATGTTCTGGGTACTCTAGCTCGTACCGCTTGGCTTGTAGTGCAGTTTAAAGTAATCTGTGAGGACCTCTGGCGATTATAGGTGACAAAACTCGGATTTTTGAAACTTCTTCCCGTGCAACTTTGGCCCTCGTATCTCTGCTAGTTTAGAAGTTACAGCCATTTAAAGTTTTTGTGACAACTTTTTGTGATTGCAGCCGTTCCAGACTAGCTAGAGGGCTGGTTTTTGGCTTAAATGAAAGAGGAACTTCCCCTCTTCAATGATCTAGAGTTTCATTTAATTCAGATTTTATTTTCACCAATAGTGGCCCAGAGAAAAAGGCAAGGAAATCAAAAAAATCCGAAAAATTGAAAATTTTATTTTGCATGTTTTGGGTACTCTAGCTCGTTCCGCTTGGCTTGTAGTGCAGTTTAAAGTAATCTGTGAGGACCTCTGGCGATTGCAGGTGACAAAACTCGGATTTTTGAAACTTCTTCCCGTGCAACTTTGGCCCTCGTATCTCTGCTAGTTTAGAAGTTACAGCCATTTAAAGTTTTTGTGACAACTTTTTGTGATTGCAGCCGTTCCAGACTAGCTAGAGGGCTGGTTTTTGGCTTAAATGAAAGAGGAACTTCCCCTCTTCAATGATCTAGAGTTTCATTTAATTCAGATTTTAACTTCACCAATAGTGGCCCAGAGAAAAAGGCAAGGAAATCAGAAAAATCCGAAAAATTGACAATTTTATTTTGCATGTTTTGGGTACTCTAGCTCGTTCCGCTTGGCTTGTAGTGCAGTTTAAAGTAATCTGTGAGGACCTCTGGCGATTGCAGGTGACAAAACTCGGATTTTTGAAACTTCTTCCCGTGCAACTTTGGCCCTCGTATCTCTGCTAGTTTAGAAGTTACAGCCATTTAAAGTTTTTGTGACAACTTTTTGTGATTGCAGCCGTTCCAGACTAGCTAGAGGGCTGGTTTTTGGCTTAAATGAAAGAGGAACTTCCCCTCTTCAATGATCTAGAGTTTCATTTAATTCAGATTTTAACTTCACTAATAGTGGCCCAGAGAAAAAGGCAAGGAAATCAGAAAAATCCGAAAAATTTAAAATGTTATTTTGCATGTTTTGGGTACTCTAGCTCTTTCCGCTTGGCTTGTAGTGCAGTTTAAAGTAATCTGTGAGGACCTCTGGCGATTGTAGGTGACAAAACTCGGATTTTTGAAACTTCTTCCCGTGCAACTTTGGCCCTCGTATCTCTGCTAGTTTAGAAGTTACAGCCATTTAAAGTTTTTGTGACAACTTTTTGTGATTGCAGCCGTTCCAGACTAGCTAGAGGGCTGGTTTTTGGCTTAAATGAAAGAGGAACTTCCCCTCTTCAATGAACTAGAGTTTCATTTAATTCAGATTTTAACTTCACCAATAGTGGCCCAGAGAAAAAGGCAAGGAAATCAGAAAAATCCGAAAAATTGACAATTTTATTTTGCATGTTTTGGGTACTCTAGCTCGTTCCGCTTGGCTTGTAGTGCAGTTTAAAGTAATCTGTGAGGACCTCTGGCGATTGCAGGTGACAAAACTCGGATTTTTTAAACTTCTTCCCGTGCAACTTTGACCCTCGTATTTCTGCTAGTTTAGAAGTTACAGCCATTTAAAGTTTTTGTGACAACTTTTTGTGATTGCAGCCGTTCCAGACTCGCTAGAGGGCTGGTTTTTGGCTTAAATGAAAGAGGAACTTCCCCTCTTCAATGATCTAGAGTTTCATTTAATTCAGATTTTAACTTCACCAATAGTGGCCCAGAGAAAAAGGCAAGGAAATCAGAAAAATCCGAAAAATTGAAAATTTTATTTTGCATGTTTTGGGTACTCTAGCTCGTTCCGCTTGGTTTGTAGTGCAGTTTAAAGTAATCTGTGAGGACCTCTGGCGATTGCAGGTGACAAAACTCGGATTTTTGAAACTTCTTCCCGTGCAACTTTGACCCTCGTATCTCTGCTAGTTTAGAAGTTACAGCCATTTAAAGTTTTTGTGACAACTTTTTGTGATTGCAGCCGTTCCAGACTAGCTAGAGGGCTGGTTTTTGGCTTAAATGAAAGAGGAACTTCCCCTCTTCAATGATCTAGAGTTTCATTTAATTCAGATTTTATTTGCACCAATAGTGGCCCAGAGAAAAAGGCAAGGAAATCAAAAAAATCCGAAAAATTGAAAATTTTATTTTGCATGTTCTGGGTACTCTAGCTCGTTCCGCTTGGCTTGTAGTGCAGTTTAAAGTAATCTGTGAGGACCTCTGGCGATTATAGGTGACAAAACTCGGATTTTTGAAACTTCTTCCCGTGCAACTTTGGCCCTCGTATCTCTGCTAGTTTAGAAGTTACAGCCATTTAAAGTTTTTGTGACAACTTTTTGTGATTGCAGCCGTTCCAGACTAGCTAGAGGGCTGGTTTTTGGCTTAAATGAAAGAGGAACTTCCCCTCTTCAATGATCTAGAGTTTCATTTAATTCAGATTTTATTTTCACCAATAGTGGCCCAGAGAAAAAGGCAAGGAAATCAAAAAAATCCGAAAAATTGAAAATTTTATTTTGCATGTTTTGGGTACTCTAGCTCGTTCCGCTTGGCTTGTAGTGCAGTTTAAAGTAATCTGTGAGGACCTCTGGCGATTGCAGGTGACAAAACTCGGATTTTTGAAACTTCTTCCCGTGCAACTTTGGCCCTCGTATCTCTGCTAGTTTAGAAGTTACAGCCATTTAAAGTTTTTGTGACAACTTTTTGTGATTGCAGCCGTTCCAGACTAGCTAGAGGGCTGGTTTTTGGCTTAAATGAAAGAGGAACTTCCCCTCTTCAATGATCTAGAGTTTCATTTAATTCAGATTTTAACTTCACCAATAGTGGCCCAGAGAAAAAGGCAAGGAAATCAGAAAAATCCGAAAAATTGACAATTTTATTTTGCATGTTTTGGGTACTCTAGCTCGTTCCGCTTGGCTTGTAGTGCAGTTTAAAGTAATCTGTGAGGACCTCTGGCGATTGCAGGTGACATAACTCGGATTTTTGAAACTTCTTCCCGTGCAACTTTGACCCTCGTATCTCTGCTAGTTTAGAAGTTACAGCCATTTAAAGTTTTTGTGACAACTTTTTGTGATTGCAGCCGTTCCAGACTAGCTAGAGGGCTGGTTTTTGGCTTAAATGAAAGAGGAACTTCCCCTCTTCAATGATCTAGAGTTTCATTTAATTCAGATTTTAACTTCACTAATAGTGGCCCAGAGAAAAAGGCAAGGAAATCAGAAAAATCCGAAAAATTTAAAATGTTATTTTGCATGTTTTGGGTACTCTAGCTCTTTCCGCTTGGCTTGTAGTGCAGTTTAAAGTAATCTGTGAGGACCTCTGGCGATTGCAGGTGACAAAACTCGGATTTTTTAAACTTCTTCCCGTGCAACTTTGACCCTCGTATTTCTGCTAGTTTAGAAGTTACAGCCATTTAAAGTTTTTGTGACAACTTTTTGTGATTGCAGCCGTTCCAGACTCGCTAGAGGGCTGGTTTTTGGCTTAAATGAAAGAGGAACTTCCCCTCTTCAATGATCTAGAGTTTCATTTAATTCAGATTTTAACTTCACCAATAGTGGCCCAGAGAAAAAGGCAAGGAAATCAGAAAAATCCGAAAAATTGAAAATTTTATTTTGCATGTTTTGGGTACTCTAGCTCGTTCCGCTTGGCTTGTAGTGCAGTTTAAAGTAATCTGTGAGGACCTCTGGCGATTGCAGGTGACAAAACTCGGATTTTTGAAACTTCTTCCCGTGCAACTTTGACCCTCGTATCTCTGCTAGTTTAGAAGTTACAGCCATTTAAAGTTTTTGTGACAACTTTTTGTGATTGCAGCCGTTCCAGACTAGCTAGAGGGCTGGTTTTTGGCTTAAATGAAAGAGAAACTTCCCCTCTTCAATGATCTAGAGTTTCATTTAATTCAGATTTTATTTTCACCAATAGTGGCCCAGAGAAAAAGGCAAGGAAATCAGAAAAATCCGAAAAATTGACAATTTTATTTTGCATGTTTTGGGTACTCTAGCTCGTTCCGCTTGGCTTGTAGTGCAGTTTAAAGTAATCTGTGAGGACCTCTGGCGATTGCAGGTGACATAACTCGGATTTTTGAAACTTCTTCCCGTGCAACTTTGACCCTCGTATCTCTGCTAGTTTAGAAGTTACAGCCATTTAAAGTTTTTGTGACAACTTTTTGTGATTGCAGCCGTTCCAGACTAGCTAGAGGGCTGGTTTTTGGCTTAAATGAAAGAGGAACTTCCCCTCTTCAATGATCTAGAGTTTCATTTAATTCAGATTTTAACTTCACTAATAGTGGCCCAGAGAAAAAGGCAAGGAAATCAGAAAAATCCGAAAAATTTAAAATGTTATTTTGCATGTTTTGGGTACTCTAGCTCTTTCCGCTTGGCTTGTAGTGCAGTTTAAAGTAATCTGTGAGGACCTCTGGCGATTGTAGGTGACAAAACTCGGATTTTTGAAACTTCTTCCCGTGCAACTTTGGCCCTCGTATCTCTGCTAGTTTAGAAGTTACAGCCATTTAAAGTTTTTGTGACAACTTTTTGTGATTGCAGCCGTTCCAGACTAGCTAGAGGGCTGGTTTTTGGCTTAAATGAAAGAGGAACTTCCCCTCTTCAATGATCTAGAGTTTCATTTAATTCAGATTTTAACTTCACCAATAGTGGCCCAGAGAAAAAGGCAAGGAAATCAGAAAAATCCGAAAAATTGAAAATTTTATTTTGCATGTTTTGGGTACTCTAGCTCGTTCCGCTTGGCTTGTAGTGCAGTTTAAAGTAATCTGTGAGGACCTCTGGCGATTGCAGGTGACAAAACTCGGATTTTTTAAACTTCTTCCCGTGCAACTTTGACCCTCGTATTTCTGCTAGTTTAGAAGTTACAGCCATTTAAAGTTTTTGTGACAACTTTTTGTGATTGCAGCCGTTCCAGACTCGCTAGAGGGCTGGTTTTTGGCTTAAATGAAAGAGGAACTTCCCCTCTTCAATGATCTAGAGTTTCATTTAATTCAGATTTTAACTTCACCAATAGTGGCCCAGAGAAAAAGGCAAGGAAATCAGAAAAATCCGAAAAATTGAAAATTTTATTTTGCATGTTTTGGGTACTCTAGCTCGTTCCGCTTGGCTTGTAGTGCAGTTTAAAGTAATCTGTGAGGACCTCTGGCGATTGCAGGTGACAAAACTCGGATTTTTGAAACTTCTTCCCGTGCAACTTTGACCCTCGTATCTCTGCTAGTTTAGAAGTTACAGCCATTTAAAGTTTTTGTGACAACTTTTTGTGATTGCAGCCGTTCCAGACTAGCTAGAGGGCTGGTTTTTGGCTTAAATGAAAGAGGAACTTCCCCTCTTCAATGATCTAGAGTTTCATTTAATTCAGATTTTATTTTCACCAATAGTGGCCCAGAGAAAAAGGCAAGGAAATCAAAAAAATCCGAAAAATTGAAAATTTTATTTTGCATGTTTTGGGTACTCTAGCTCGTTCCGCTTGGCTTGTAGTGCAGTTTAAAGTAATCTGTTCGGACCTCTGGCGATTGCAGGTGACAAAACTCGGATTTTTGAAACTTCTTCCCGTGCAACTTTGACCATCGTATCTCTGCTAGTTTAGAAGTTACAGCCATTTAAAGTTTTTGTGATAACTTTTTGTGATTGCAGCCGTTCCAGACTAGCTAGAGGGCTGGTTTTTGGCTTAAATGAAAGAGGAACTTCCCCTCTTCAATGATCTAGAGTTTCATTTAATTCAGATTTTATTTGCACCAATAGTGGCCCAGAGAAAAAGGCAAGGAAATCAAAAAAATCCGAAAAATTGAAAATTTTATTTTGCATGTTCTGGGTACTCTAGCTCGTTCCGCTTGGCTTGTAGTGCAGTTTAAAGTAATCTGTGAGGACCTCTGGCGATTATAGGTGACAAAACTCGGATTTTTGAAACTTCTTCCCGTGCAACTTTGGCCCTCGTATCTCTGCTAGTTTAGAAGTTACAGCCATTTAAAGTTTTTGTGACAACTTTTTGTGATTGCAGCCGTTCCAGACTAGCTAGAGGGCTGGTTTTTGGCTTAAATGAAAGAGGAACTTCCCCTCTTCAATGATCTAGAGTTTCATTTAATTCAGATTTTATTTTCACCAATAGTGGCCCAGAGAAAAAGGCAAGGAAATCAAAAAAATCCGAAAAATTGAAAATTTTATTTTGCATGTTTTGGGTACTCTAGCTCGTTCCGCTTGGCTTGTAGTGCAGTTTAAAGTAATCTGTGAGGACCTCTGGCGATTGCAGGTGACAAAACTCGGATTTTTGAAACTTCTTCCCGTGCAACTTTGGCCCTCGTATCTCTGCTAGTTTAGAAGTTACAGCCATTTAAAGTTTTTGTGACAACTTTTTGTGATTGCAGCCGTTCCAGACTAGCTAGAGGGCTGGTTTTTGGCTTAAATGAAAGAGGAACTTCCCCTCTTCAATGATCTAGAGTTTCATTTAATTCAGATTTTAACTTCACCAATAGTGGCCCAGAGAAAAAGGCAAGGAAATCAGAAAAATCCGAAAAATTGACAATTTTATTTTGCATGTTTTGGGTACTCTAGCTCGTTCCGCTTGGCTTGTAGTGCAGTTTAAAGTAATCTGTGAGGACCTCTGGCGATTGCAGGTGACAAAACTCGGATTTTTGAAACTTCTTCCCGTGCAACTTTGACCCTCGTATCTCTGCTAGTTTAGAAGTTACAGCCATTTAAAGTTTTTGTGACAACTTTTTGTGATTGCAGCCGTTCCAGACTAGCTAGAGGGCTGGTTTTTGGCTTAAATGAAAGAGGAACTTCCCCTCTTCAATGATCTAGAGTTTCATTTAATTCAGATTTTATTTTCACCAATAGTGGCCCAGAGAAAAAGGCAAGGAAATCAAAAAAATCCGAAAAATTGAAAATTTTATTTTGCATGTTTTGGGTACTCTAGCTCGTTCCGCTTGGCTTGTAGTGCAGTTTAAAGTAATCTGTGAGGACCTCTGGCGATTGCAGGTGACAAAACTCGGATTTTTGAAACTTCTTCCCGTGCAACTTTGGCCCTCGTATCTCTGCTAGTTTAGAAGTTACAGCCATTTAAAGTTTTTGTGACAACTTTTTGTGATTGCAGCTGTTCCAGACTCGCTAGAGGGCTGGTTTTTGGCTTAAATGAAAGAGGAACTTCCCCTCTTCAATGATCTAGAGTTTCATTTAATTCAGATTTTAACTTCACCAATAGTGGCCCAGAGAAAAAGGCAAGGAAATCAGAAAAATCCGAAAAATTGAAAATTTTATTTTGCATGTTTTGGGTACTCTAGCTCGTTCCGCTTGGCTTGTAGTGCAGTTTAAAGTAATCTGTGAGGACCTCTGGTGATTGCAGGTGACAAAACTCGGATTTTTGAAACTTCTTCCCGTGCAACTTTGACCCTCGTATCTCTGCTAGTTTAGAAGTTACAGCCATTTAAAGTTTTTGTGACAACTTTTTGTGATTGCAGCCGTTCCAGACTAGCTAGAGGGCTGGTTTTTGGCTTAAATGAAAGAGAAACTTCCCCTCTTCAATGATCTAGAGTTTCATTTAATTCAGATTTTATTTTCACCAATAGTGGCCCAGAGAAAAAGGCAAGGAAATCAGAAAAATCCGAAAAATTGACAATTTTATTTTGCATGTTTTGGGTACTCTAGCTCGTTCCGCTTGGCTTGTAGTGCAGTTTAAAGTAATCTGTGAGGACCTCTGGCGATTGCAGGTGACATAACTCGGATTTTTGAAACTTCTTCCCGTGCAACTTTGACCCTCGTATCTCTGCTAGTTTAGAAGTTACAGCCATTTAAAGTTTTTGTGACAACTTTTTGTGATTGCAGCCGTTCCAGACTAGCTAGAGGGCTGGTTTTTGGCTTAAATGAAAGAGGAACTTCCCCTCTTCAATGATCTAGAGTTTCATTTAATTCAGATTTTAACTTCACTAATAGTGGCCCAGAGAAAAAGGCAAGGAAATCAGAAAAATCCGAAAAATTTAAAATGTTATTTTGCATGTTTTGGGTACTCTAGCTCTTTCCGCTTGGCTTGTAGTGCAGTTTAAAGTAATCTGTGAGGACCTCTGGCGATTGTAGGTGACAAAACTCGGATTTTTGAAACTTCTTCCCGTGCAACTTTGGCCCTCGTATCTCTGCTAGTTTAGAAGTTACAGCCATTTAAAGTTTTTGTGACAACTTTTTGTGATTGCAGCCGTTCCAGACTAGCTAGAGGGCTGGTTTTTGGCTTAAATGAAAGAGGAACTTCCCCTCTTCAATGATCTAGAGTTTCATTTAATTCAGATTTTAACTTCACCAATAGTGGCCCAGAGAAAAAGGCAAGGAAATCAGAAAAATCCGAAAAATTGAAAATTTTATTTTGCATGTTTTGGGTACTCTAGCTCGTTCCGCTTGGCTTGTAGTGCAGTTTAAAGTAATCTGTGAGGACCTCTGGCGATTGTAGGTGACAAAACTCGGATTTTTGACACTTCTTCCCGTGCAACTTTGGCCCTCGTATCTCTGCTAGTTTAGAAGTTACAGCCATTTAAAGTTTTTGTGACAACTTTTTGTGATTGCAGCCGTTCCAGACTAGCTAGAGGGCTGGTTTTTGGCTTAAATGAAAGAGGAACTTCCCCTCTTCAATGATCTAGAGTTTCATTTAATTCAGATTTTAACTTCACCAATAGTGGCCCAGAGAAAAAGGCAAGGAAATCAGAAAAATCCGAAAAATTGACAATTTTATTTTGCATGTTTTGGGTACTCTAGCTCGTTCCGCTTGGCTTGTAGTGCAGTTTAAAGTAATCTGTGAGGACCTCTGGCGATTGTAGGTGACAAAACTCGGATTTTTGAAACTTCTTCCCGTGCAACTTTGGCCCTCGTATCTCTGCTAGTTTAGAAGTTACAGCCATTTAAAGTTTTTGTGACAACTTTTTGTGATTGCAGCCGTTCCAGACTAGCTAGAGGGCTGGTTTTTGGCTTAAATGAAAGAGGAACTTCCCCTCTTCAATGATCTAGAGTTTCATTTAATTCAGATTTTAACTTCACCAATAGTGGCCCAGAGAAAAAGGCAAGGAAATCAGAAAAATCCGAAAAATTGACAGTTTTATTTTGCATGTTTTGGGTACTCTACCTCGTTCCGCTTGGCTTGTAGTGCAGTTTAAAGTAATCTGTGAGGACCTCTGGCGATTGCAGGTGACAAAACTCGGATTTTTGAAACTTCTTCCCGTGCAACTTTGGCCCTCGTATCTCTGCTAGTTTAGAAGTTACAGCCATTTATAGCTTTTGTGACAACTTTTTGTGATTGCAGCCGTTCCAGACTAGCTAGAGGGCTGGTTTTTGGCTTAAATGAAAGAGGAACTTCCCCTCTTCAATGATCTAGAGTTTCATTTAATTCAGATTTTAACTTCACCAATAGTGGCCTAGAGAAAAAGGCAAGGAAATTAGAAAAATCCGAAAAATTGAAAATTTTATTTTGCATGTTTTGGGTACTCTAGCTCGTTCCGCTTGGCTTGTAGTGCAGTTTAAAGTAATCTGGTAGGACCTTTGGCGATTGCAGGTGACAAACCTCGGATTTTTGAAACTTCTTACCGTGCAACTTTGGCCCTCGTATC
Source organism: Coelopa pilipes (assembly GCA_947389925.1). Taxonomy (NCBI): domain Eukaryota; kingdom Metazoa; phylum Arthropoda; class Insecta; order Diptera; family Coelopidae; genus Coelopa; species Coelopa pilipes. The sequence continues at coordinate 27,041,912 of OX376700.1, read as the reverse complement.
TCTGCTAGTTTAGAAGTTACAGCCATTTAAAGTTTTTGTGACAACTTTTTGTGATTGCAGCCGTTCCAGACTAGCTAGAGGGCTGGTTTTTGGCTTAAATGAAAGAGGAACTTCCCCTCTTCAATGATCTAGAGTTTCATTTAATTCAGATTTTAACTTCACTAATAGTGGCCCAGAGAAAAAGGCAAGGAAATCAGAAAAATCCGAAAAATTTAAAATGTTATTTTGCATGTTTTGGGTACTCTAGCTCTTTCCGCTTGGCTTGTAGTGCAGTTTAAAGTAATCTGTGAGGACCTCTGGCGATTGTAGGTGACAAAACTCGGATTTTTGAAACTTCTTCCCGTGCAACTTTGGCCCTCGTATCTCTGCTAGTTTAGAAGTTACAGCCATTTAAAGTTTTTGTGACAACTTTTTGTGATTGCAGCCGTTCCAGACTAGCTAGAGGGCTGGTTTTTGGCTTAAATGAAAGAGGAACTTCCCCTCTTCAATGATCTAGAGTTTCATTTAATTCAGATTTTAACTTCACCAATAGTGGCCCAGAGAAAAAGGCAAGGAAATCAGAAAAATCCGAAAAATTGACAATTTTATTTTGCATGTTTTGGGTACTCTAGCTCGTTCCGCTTGGCTTGTAGTGCAGTTTAAAGTAATCTGTGAGGACCTCTGGCGATTGCAGGTGACAAAACTCGGATTTTTGAAACTTCTTCCCGTGCAACTTTGGCCCTCGTATCTCTGCTAGTTTAGAAGTTACAGCCATTTAAAGTTTTTGTGACAACTTTTTGTGATTGCAGCCGTTCCAGACTAGCTAGAGGGCTGGTTTTTGGCTTAAATGAAAGAGGAACTTCCCCTCTTCAATGATCTAGAGTTTCATTTAATTCAGATTTTAACTTCACTAATAGTGGCCCAGAGAAAAAGGCAAGGAAATCAGAAAAATCCGAAAAATTTAAAATGTTATTTTGCATGTTTTGGGTACTCTAGCTCTTTCCGCTTGGCTTGTAGTGCAGTTTAAAGTAATCTGTGAGGACCTCTGGCGATTGTAGGTGACAAAACTCGGATTTTTGAAACTTCTTCCCGTGCAACTTTGGCCCTCGTATCTCTGCTAGTTTAGAAGTTACAGCCATTTAAAGTTTTTGTGACAACTTTTTGTGATTGCAGCCGTTCCAGACTAGCTAGAGGGCTGGTTTTTGGCTTAAATGAAAGAGGAACTTCCCCTCTTCAATGATCTAGAGTTTCATTTAATTCAGATTTTAACTTCACCAATAGTGGCCCAGAGAAAAAGGCAAGGAAATCAGAAAAATCCGAAAAATTGAAAATTTTATTTTGCATGTTTTGGGTACTCTAGCTCGTTCCGCTTGGCTTGTAGTGCAGTTTAAAGTAATCTGTGAGGACCTCTGGCGATTGCAGGTGACAAAACTCGGATTTTTGAAACTTCTTCCCGTGCAACTTTGGCCCTCGTATCTCTGCTAGTTTAGAAGTTACAGCCATTTAAAGTTTTTGTGACAACTTTTTGTGATTGCAGCCGTTCCAGACTAGCTAGAGGGCTGGTTTTTGGCTTAAATGAAAGAGGAACTTCCCCTCTTCAATGATCTAGAGTTTCATTTAATTCAGATTTTAACTTCACTAATAGTGGCCCAGAGAAAAAAGCAAGGAAATCAGAAAAATCCGAAAAATTTAAAATGTTATTTTGCATGTTTTGGGTACTCTAGCTCTTTCCGCTTGGCTTGTAGTGCAGTTTAAAGTAATCTGTGAGGACCTCTGGCGATTGTAGGTGACAAAACTCGGATTTTTGAAACTTCTTCCCGTGCAACTTTGGCCCTCGTATCTCTGCTAGTTTAGAAGTTACAGCCATTTAAAGTTTTTGTGACAACTTTTTGTGATTGCAGCCGTTCCAGATTAGCTAGAGGGCTGGTTTTTGGCTTAAATGAAAGAGGAACTTCCCCTCTTCAATGATCTAGAGTTTCATTTAATTCAGATTTTAACTTCACCAATAGTGGCCCAGAGAAAAAGGCAAGGAAATCAGAAAAATCCGAAAAATTGACAATTTTATTTTGCATGTTTTGGGTATTCTAGCTCGTTCCGCTTGGCTTGTAGTGCAGTTTAAAGTAATCTGTGAGGACCTCTGGCGATTGCAGGTGACAAAACTCGGATTTTTGAAACTTCTTCCCGTGCAACTTTGGCCCTCGTATCTCTGCTAGTTTAGAAGTTACAGCCATTTAAAGTTTTTGTGACAACTTTTTGTGATTGCAGCCGTTCCAGACTAGCTAGAGGGCTGGTTTTTGGCTTAAATGAAAGAGGAACTTCCCCTCTTCAATGATCTAGAGTTTCATTTAATTCAGATTTTAACTTCACTAATAGTGGCCCAGAGAAAAAGGCAAGGAAATCAGAAAAATCCGAAAAATTTCAAATGTTATTTTGCATGTTTTGGGTACTCTAGCTCTTTCCGCTTGGCTTGTAGTGCAGTTTAAAGTAATCTGTGAGGACCTCTGGCGATTGTAGGTGACAAAACTCGGATTTTTGAAACTTCTTCCCGTGCAACTTTGGCCCTCGTATCTCTGCTAGTTTAGAAGTTACAGCCATTTAAAGTTTTTGTGACAACTTTTTGTGATTGCAGCCGTTCCAGACTAGCTAGAGGGTTGGTTTTTGGCTTAAATGAAAGAGGAACTTCCCCTCTTCAATGATCTAGAGTTTCATTTAATTCAGATTTTAACTTCACCAATAGTGGCCCAGAGAAAAAGGAAAGGAAATCAGAAAAATCCGAAAAATTGACAATTTTATTTTGCATGTTTTGGGTACTCTAGCTCGTTCCGCCTGGCTTGTAGTGCAGTTTAAAGTAATCTGTGAGGACCTCTGGCGATTGCAGGTGACAAAACTCGGATTTTTGAAACTTCTTCCCGTGCAACTTTGGCCCTCGTATCTCTGCTAGTTTAGAAGTTACAGCCATTTAAAGTTTTTGTGACAACTTTTTGTGATTGCAGCCGTTCCAGACTAGCTAGAGGGCTGGTTTTTGGCTTAAATGAAAGAGGAACTTCCCCTCTTCAATGATCTAGAGTTTCATTTAATTCAGATTTTAACTTCACCAATAGTGGCCCAGAGAAAAAGGCAAGGAAATCAGAAAAATCCGAAAAATTGAAAATTTTATTTTGCATGTTTTGGGTACTCTAGCTCTTTCCGCTTGGCTTGTAGTGCAGTTTAAAGTAATCTGTGAGGACCTCTGGCGATTTTAGGTGACAAAACTCGGATTTTTGAAACTTCTTCCCGTGCAACTTTGGCCCTCGTATCTCTGCTAGTTTAGAAGTTACAGCCATTTAAAGTTTTTGTGACAACTTTTTGTGATTGCAGCCGTTCCAGACTAGCTAGAGGGCTGGTTTTTGGCTTAAATGAAAGAGGAACTTCCCCTCTTCAATGATCTAGAGTTTCATTTAATTCAGATTTTAACTTCACCAATAGTGGCCCAGAGAAAAAGGCAAGGAAATCAGAAAAATCCGAAAAATTGAAAATTTTATTTTGCATGTTTTGGGTACTCTAGCTCGTTCCGCTTGGCTTGTAGTGCAGTTTAAAGTAATCTGTGAGGACCTCTGGCGATTGTAGGTGACAAAACTCGGATTTTTGAAACTTCTTCCCGTGCAACTTTGGCCCTCGTATCTCTGCTAGTTTAGAAGTTACAGCCATTGAAAGTTTTTGTGACAACTTTTTGTGATTGCAGCCGTTCCAGACTAGCTAGAGGGCTGGTTTTTGGCTTAAATGAAAGAGGAACTTCCCCTCTTCAATGATCTAGAGTTTCATTTAATTCAGATTTTAACTTCACCAATAGTGGCCCAGAGAAAAAGGCAAGGAAATCAGAAAAATCCGAAAAATTGAAAATTTTATTTTGCATGTTTTGGGTACTCTAGCTCGTTCCGCTTGGCTTGTAGTGCAGTTTAAAGTAATCTGTGAGGACCTCTGGCGATTGCAGGTGACAAAACTCGGATTTTTGAAACTTCTTCCCGTGCAACTTTGGCCCTCGTATCTCTGCTAGTTTAGAAGTTACAGCCATTTAAAGTTTTTGTGACAACTTTTTGTGATTGCAGCCGTTCCAGACTAGCTAGAGGGCTGGTTTTTGGCTTAAATGAAAGAGGAACTTCCCCTCTTCAATGATCTAGAGTTTCATTTAATTCAGATTTTAACTTCACTAATAGTGGCCCAGAGAAAAAGGCAAGGAAATCAGAAAAATCCGAAAAATTTCAAATGTTATTTTGCATGTTTTGGGTACTCTAGCTCTTTCCGCTTGGCTTGTAGTGCAGTTTAAAGTAATCTGTGAGGACCTCTGGCGATTGTAGGTGACAAAACTCGGATTTTTGAAACTTCTTCCCGTGCAACTTTGGCCCTCGTATCTCTGCTAGTTTAGAAGTTACAGCCATTTAAAGTTTTTGTGACAACTTTTTGTGATTGCAGCCGTTCCAGACTAGCTAGAGGGTTGGTTTTTGGCTTAAATGAAAGAGGAACTTCCCCTCTTCAATGATCTAGAGTTTCATTTAATTCAGATTTTAACTTCACCAATAGTGGCCCAGAGAAAAAGGAAAGGAAATCAGAAAAATCCGAAAAATTGACAATTTTATTTTGCATGTTTTGGGTACTCTAGCTCGTTCCGCCTGGCTTGTAGTGCAGTTTAAAGTAATCTGTGAGGACCTCTGGCGATTGCAGGTGACAAAACTCGGATTTTTGAAACTTCTTCCCGTGCAACTTTGGCCCTCGTATCTCTGCTAGTTTAGAAGTTACAGCCTTTTAAAGTTTTTGTGACAACTTTTTGTGATTGCAGCCGTTCCAGACTAGCTAGAGGGCTGGTTTTTGGCTTAAATGAAAGAGGAACTTCCCCTCTTCAATGATCTAGAGTTTCATTTAATTCAGATTTTAACTTCACCAATAGTGGCCCAGAGAAAAAGGCAAGGAAATCAGAAAAATCCGAAAAATTGAAAATTTTATTTTGCATGTTTTGGGTACTCTAGCTCTTTCCGCTTGGCTTGTAGTGCAGTTTAAAGTAATCTGTGAGGACCTCTGGCGATTTTAGGTGACAAAACTCGGATTTTTGAAACTTCTTCCCGTGCAACTTTGGCCCTCGTATCTCTGCTAGTTTAGAAGTTACAGCCATTTAAAGTTTTTGTGACAACTTTTTGTGATTGCAGCCGTTCCAGACTAGCTAGAGGGCTGGTTTTTGGCTTAAATGAAAGAGGAACTTCCCCTCTTCAATGATCTAGAGTTTCATTTAATTCAGATTTTAACTTCACTAATAGTGGCCCAGAGAAAAAAGCAAGGAAATCAGAAAAATCCGAAAAATTTAAAATGTTATTTTGCATGTTTTGGGTACTCTAGCTCTTTCCGCTTGGCTTGTAGTGCAGTTTAAAGTAATCTGTGAGGACCTCTGGCGATTGTAGGTGACAAAACTCGGATTTTTGAAACTTCTTCCCGTGCAACTTTGGCCCTCGTATCTCTGCTAGTTTAGAAGTTACAGCCATTTAAAGTTTTTGTGACAACTTTTTGTGATTGCAGCCGTTCCAGATTAGCTAGAGGGCTGGTTTTTGGCTTAAATGAAAGAGGAACTTCCCCTCTTCAATGATCTAGAGTTTCATTTAATTCAGATTTTAACTTCACCAATAGTGGCCCAGAGAAAAAGGCAAGGAAATCAGAAAAATCCGAAAAATTGACAATTTTATTTTGCATGTTTTGGGTATTCTAGCTCGTTCCGCTTGGCTTGTAGTGCAGTTTAAAGTAATCTGTGAGGACCTCTGGCGATTGCAGGTGACAAAACTCGGATTTTTGAAACTTCTTCCCGTGCAACTTTGGCCCTCGTATCTCTGCTAGTTTAGAAGTTACAGCCATTTAAAGTTTTTGTGACAACTTTTTGTGATTGCAGCCGTTCCAGACTAGCTAGAGGGCTGGTTTTTGGCTTAAATGAAAGAGGAACTTCCCCTCTTCAATGATCTAGAGTTTCATTTAATTCAGATTTTAACTTCACTAATAGTGGCCCAGAGAAAAAGGCAAGGAAATCAGAAAAATCCGAAAAATTTCAAATGTTATTTTGCATGTTTTGGGTACTCTAGCTCTTTCCGCTTGGCTTGTAGTGCAGTTTAAAGTAATCTGTGAGGACCTCTGGCGATTGTAGGTGACAAAACTCGGATTTTTGAAACTTCTTCCCGTGCAACTTTGGCCCTCGTATCTCTGCTAGTTTAGAAGTTACAGCCATTTAAAGTTTTTGTGACAACTTTTTGTGATTGCAGCCGTTCCAGACTAGCTAGAGGGTTGGTTTTTGGCTTAAATGAAAGAGGAACTTCCCCTCTTCAATGATCTAGAGTTTCATTTAATTCAGATTTTAACTTCACCAATAGTGGCCCAGAGAAAAAGGAAAGGAAATCAGAAAAATCCGAAAAATTGACAATTTTATTTTGCATGTTTTGGGTACTCTAGCTCGTTCCGCCTGGCTTGTAGTGCAGTTTAAAGTAATCTGTGAGGACCTCTGGCGATTGCAGGTGACAAAACTCGGATTTTTGAAACTTCTTCCCGTGCAACTTTGGCCCTCGTATCTCTGCTAGTTTAGAAGTTACAGCCATTTAAAGTTTTTGTGACAACTTTTTGTGATTGCAGCCGTTCCAGACTAGCTAGAGGGCTGGTTTTTGGCTTAAATGAAAGAGGAACTTCCCCTCTTCAATGATCTAGAGTTTCATTTAATTCAGATTTTAACTTCACCAATAGTGGCCCAGAGAAAAAGGCAAGGAAATCAGAAAAATCCGAAAAATTGAAAATTTTATTTTGCATGTTTTGGGTACTCTAGCTCTTTCCGCTTGGCTTGTAGTGCAGTTTAAAGTAATCTGTGAGGACCTCTGGCGATTTTAGGTGACAAAACTCGGATTTTTGAAACTTCTTCCCGTGCAACTTTGGCCCTCGTATCTCTGCTAGTTTAGAAGTTACAGCCATTTAAAGTTTTTGTGACAACTTTTTGTGATTGCAGCCGTTCCAGACTAGCTAGAGGGCTGGTTTTTGGCTTAAATGAAAGAGGAACTTCCCCTCTTCAATGATCTAGAGTTTCATTTAATTCAGATTTTAACTTCACCAATAGTGGCCCAGAGAAAAAGGCAAGGAAATCAGAAAAATCCGAAAAATTGAAAATTTTATTTTGCATGTTTTGGGTACTCTAGCTCGTTCCGCTTGGCTTGTAGTGCAGTTTAAAGTAATCTGTGAGGACCTCTGGCGATTGTAGGTGACAAAACTCGGATTTTTGAAACTTCTTCCCGTGCAACTTTGGCCCTCGTATCTCTGCTAGTTTAGAAGTTACAGCCATTGAAAGTTTTTGTGACAACTTTTTGTGATTGCAGCCGTTCCAGACTAGCTAGAGGGCTGGTTTTTGGCTTAAATGAAAGAGGAACTTCCGCTCTTCAATGATCTAGAGTTTCATTTAATTCAGATTTTAACTTCACCAATAGTGGCCCAGAGAAAAAGGCAAGGAAATCAGAAAAATCCGAAAAATTGAAAATTTTATTTTGCATGTTTTGGGTACTCTAGCTCGTTCCGCTTGGCTTGTAGTGCAGTTTAAAGTAATCTGTGAGGACCTCTGGCGATTGCAGGTGACAAAACTCGGATTTTTGAAACTTCTTCCCGTGCAACTTTGGCCCTCGTATCTCTGCTAGTTTAGAAGTTACAGCCATTTAAAGTTTTTGTGACAACTTTTTGTGATTGCAGCCGTTCCAGACTAGCTAGAGGGCTGGTTTTTGGCTTAAATGAAAGAGGAACTTCCCCTCTTCAATGATCTAGAGTTTCATTTAATTCAGATTTTAACTTCACTAATAGTGGCCCAGAGAAAAAGGCAAGGAAATCAGAAAAATCCGAAAAATTTAAAATGTTATTTTGCATGTTTTGGGTACTCTAACTCTTTCCGCTTGGCTTGTAGTGCAGTTTAAAGTAATCTGTGAGGACCTCTGGCGATTGTAGGTGACAAAACTCGGATTTTTGAAACTTCTTCCCGTGCAACTTTGGCCCTCGTATCTCTGCTAGTTTAGAAGTTACAGCCATTTAAAGTTTTTGTGACAACTTTTTGTGATTGCAGCCGTTCCAGACTAGCTAGAGGGATGGTTTTTAGCTTAAATGAAAAAGGAACTTCCCCTCTTCAATGATCTAGAGTTTCATTTAATTCAGATTTTAACTTCACTAATAGTGGCCCAGAGAAAAAGGCAAGGAAATCAGAAAAATCCGAAAAATTTAAAATGCTATTTTGCATGTTTTGGGTACTCTAGCTCTTTCCGCTTGGCTTGTAGTGCAGTTTAAAGTAATCTGTGAGGACCTCTGGCGATTGTAGGTGACAAAACTCGGATTTTTGAAACTTCTTCCCGTGCAACTTTGGCCCTCGTATCTCTGCTAGTATAGAAGTTACAGCCATTTAAAGTTTTTGTGACAACTTTTTGTGATTGCAGCCGTTCCAGACTAGCTAGAGGGCTGGTTTTTGGCTTAAATGAAAGAGGAACTTCCCCTCTTCAATGATCTAGAGTTTCATTTAATTCAGATTTTAACTTCACCAATAGTGGCCCAGAGAAAAAGGCAAGGAAATCAGAAAAATCCGAAAAATTGACAATTTTATTTTGCATGTTTTGGGTACTCTAGCTCGTTCCGCTTGGCTTGTAGTGCAGTTTAAAGTAATCTGTGAGGACCTCTGGCGATTGTAGGTGACAAAACTCGGATTTTTGAAACTTCTTCCCGTGCAACTTTGGCCCTCGTATCTCTGCTAGTTTAGAAGTTACAGCCATTTAAAGTTTTTGTGACAACTTTTTGTGATTGCAGCCGTTCCAGACCAGCTAGAGGGCTGGTTTATGGCTTAAATGAAAGAGGAACTTCCCCTCTTCAATGATCTAGAGTTTCATTTAATTCAGATTTTAACTTCACCAATAGTGGCCCAGAGAAAAAGGCAAGGAAATCAGAAAAATCCGAAAAATTTAAAATGTTATTTTGCATGTTTTGGGTACTCTAGCTCTTTCCGCTTGGCTTGTAGTGCAGTTTAAAGTAATCTGTGAGGACCTCTGGCGAATGCAGGTGACAAAACTCGGATTTTTGAAACTTCTTCCCGTGCAACTTTGGCCCTCGTATCTCTGCTAGTTTAGAAGTTACAGCCATTTAAAGTTTTTGTGACAACTTTTTGTGATTGCAGCCGTTCCAGACTAGCTAGAGGGCTGGTTTTTGGCTTAAATGAAAGAGGAACTTCCCCTCTTCAATGATCTAGAGTTTCATTTAATTCAGATTTTAACTTCACCAATAGTGGCCTAGAGAAAAAGGCAAGGAAATTAGAAAAATCCGAAAAATTGAAAATTTTATTTTGCATGTTTTGGGTACTCTAGCTCGTTCCGCTTGGCTTGTAGTGCAGTTTAAAGTAATCTGGTAGGACCTTTGGCGATTGCGGTGACAAACCTCGGATTTTTGAAACTTCTTCCCGTGCAACTTTGGCCCTCGTATCTCTGCTAGTTTAGAAGTTACAGCCATTTAAAGTTTTTGTGACAACTTTTTGTGATTGCAGCCGTTCCAGACTAGCTGAGGGCTGGTTTTTGGCTTAAATGAAAGAGGAACTTCCCCTCTTCAATGATCTAGAGTTTCATTTAATTCAGATTTTAACTTCACCAATAGTGGCCCAGAGAAAAAGGCAAGGAAATCAGAAAAATCCGAAAAATTGACAATTTTATTTTGCATGTTTTGGATATTCTAGCTCGTTCCGCTTGGCTTGTAGTGCAGTTTAAAGTAATCTGTGAGGACCTCTGGCGATTGCAGGTGACAAAACTCGGATTTTTGAAACTTCTTCCCGTGCAACTTTGGCCCTCGTATCTCTGCTAGTTTAGAAGTTACAGCCATTTAAAGTTTTTGTGACAACTTTTTGTGATTGCAGCCGTTCCAGACTAGCTAGAAGGCTGGTTTTTGGCTTAAATGAAAGAAGAACTTCCCCTCTTCAATGATCTAGAGTTTCATTTAATTCAGATTTTAACTTCACCAATAGTGGCCCAGAGAAAAAGGCAAGGAAATCAGAAAAATCCGAAAAATGGAAAATTTTATATTGCATGTTTTGGGTACTCTAGCTCGTTCCGCTTGGCTTGTAGTGCAGTTTAAAGTAATCTGTGAGGACCTCTGGCGATTGCAGGTGACAAAACTCGGATTTTTGAAACTTCTTCCCGTGCAACTTTTGCCCTCGTATCTCTGCTAGTTTAGAAGTTACAGCCATTTAAAGTTTTTGTGACAACTTTTTGTGATTGCAGCCGTTCCAGACTAGCTAGAGGGCTGGTTTTTGGCTTAAATGAAAGAGGAACTTCCCCTCTTCAATGATCTAGAGTTTCATTTAATTCAGATTTTATTTTCACCAATAGTGGCCCAGAGAAAAAGGCAAGGAAATCAAAAAAATCCGAAAAATTGAAAATTTTATTTTGCATGTTTTGGGTACTCTAGCTCGTTCCGCTTGGCTTGTAGTGCAGTTTAAAGTAATCTGTGAGGACCTCTGGCGATTGCAGGTGACAAAACTCGGATTTTTGAAACTTCTTCCCGTGCAACTTTGGCCCTCGTATCTCTGCTAGTTTAGAAGTTACAGCCATTTAAAGTTTAAATGAAAGAGGAACTTCCCCTCTTCAATGATCTAGAGTTTCATTTAATTCAGATTTTAACTTCACCAATAGTGGCCCAGAGAAAAAGGCAAAGAAATCAGAAAAATCCGAAAAATTGAAAATTTTATTTTGCATGTTTTGGGTACTCTAGCTCTTTCCGCTTGGCTTGTAGTGCAGTTTAAAGTAATCTGTGAGGACCTCTGGCGATTGCAGGTGACAAAACTCGGATTTTTGAAACTTCTTCCCGTCAACTTTGACCCTCGTATCTCTGCTAGTTTAGAAGTTACAGCCATTTAAAGTTTTTGTGACAACTTTTTGTGATTGCAGCCGTTCCAGACTAGCTAGAGGGCTGGTTTTTGGCTTAAATGAAAGAGGAACTTCCCCTCTTCAATGATCTAGAGTTTCATTTAATTCAGATTTTAACTTCACCAATAGTGGCCCAGAGAAAAAGGCAAGGAAATCAGAAAAATCCGAAAAATTGAAAATTTTATTTTGCATGTTTTGGGTACTCTAGCTCGTTCCGCTTGGCTTGTAGTGCAGTTTAAAGTAATCTGTGAGGACCTCTGGCGATTGCAGGTGACAAAACTCGGATTTTTGAAACTTCTTCCCGTGCAACTTTGGCCCTCGTATCTCTGCTAGTTTAGAAGTTACAGCCATTTAAAGTTTTTGTGACAACTTTTTGTGATTGCAGCCGTTCCAGACTAGCTAGAGGGCTGGTTTTTGGCTTAAATGAAAGAGGAACTTCCCCTCTTCAATGATCTAGAGTTTCATTTAATTCAGATTTTAACTTCACCAATAGCGGCCCAGAGAAAAAGGCAAGGAAATCAAAAAAATCCGAAAAATTGAAAATTTTATTTTGCATGTTTTGGGTACTCTAGCTCGTTCCGCTTGGCTTGTAGTGCAGTTTAAAGTAATCTGTGAGGACCTCTGGCGATTGCAGGTGACAAAACTCGGATTTTTGAAACTTCTTCCCGTGCAACTTTTGCCCTCGTATCTCTGCTAGTTTAGAAGTTACAGCCATTTAAAGTTTTTGTGACAACTTTTTGTGATTGCAGCCGTTCCAGACTAGCTAGTGGGCTGGTTTTTGGCTTAAATGAAAGAGGAACTTCCCCTCTTCAATGATCTAGAGTTTCATTTAATTCAGATTTTAACTTCACTAATAGTGGCCCAGAGAAAAAGGCAAGGAAATCAGAAAAATCCGAAAAATTTAAAATGTTATTTTGCATGTTTTGGGTACTCTAGCTCTTTCCGCTTGGCTTGTAGTGCAGGTTAAAGTAATCTGTGAGGACCTCTGGCGATTGTAGGTGACAAAACTCGGATTTTTGAAACTTCTTCCCGTGCAACTTTGGCCCTCGTATCTCTGCTAGTATAGAAGTTACAGCCATTTAAAGTTTTTGTGACAACTTTTTGTGATTGCAGCCGTTCCAGACTAGCTGAGGGCTGGTTTTTGGCTTAAATGAAAGAGGAACTTCCCCTCTTCAATGATCTAGAGTTTCATTTAATTCAGATTTTAACTTCACTAATAGTGGCCCAGAGAAAAAGGCAAGGAAATCAGAAAAATCCGAAAAATGGAAAATTTTATATTGCATGTTTTGGGTACTCTAGCTCGTTCCGCTTGGCTTGTAGTGCAGTTTAAAGTAATCTGTGAGGACCTCTGGCGATTGCAGGTGACAAAACTCGGATTTTTGAAACTTCTTCCCGTGCAACTTTGGCCCTCGTATCTCTGCTAGTTTAGAAGTTACAGCCATTTAAAGTTTAAATGAAAGAGGAACTTCCCCTCTTCAATGATCTAGAGTTTCATTTAATTCAGATTTTAACTTCACCAATAGTGGCCCAGAGAAAAAGGCAAGGAAATCAGAAAAATCCGAAAAATTGAAAATTTTATTTTGCATGTTTTGGGTACTCTAGCTCATTCCGCTTGGCTTGTAGTGCAGTTTAAAGTAATCTGTGAGGACCTCTGGCGATTGCAGGTGACAAAACTCGGTTTTTGAAACTTCTTCCCGTGCAACTTTGGCCCTCGTATCTCTGCTAGTTTAGAAGTTACAGCCATTTAAAGTTTTTGTGACAACTTTTTGTGATTGCAGCCGTTCCAGACTAGCTAGAGGGCTGGTTTTTGGCTTAAATGAAAGAGGAACTTCCCCTCTTCAATGATCTAGAGTTTCATTTAATTCAGATTTTAACTTCACCAATAGTGGCCCAGAGAAAAAGGCAAGGAAATCAGAATAATCCGAAAAATTGACAATTTTATTTTGCATGTTTAGGGTACTCTAGCTCGTTCCGCTTGGCTTGTAGTGCAGTTTAAAGTAATCTGTGAGGACCTCTGGCGATTGCAGGTGACAAAACTCGGATTTTTGAAACTTCTTCCCGTGCAACTTTGGCCCTCGTATCTCTGCTAGTTTAGAAGTTACAGCCATTTAAAGTTTTTGTGACAACTTTTTGTGATTGCAGCCGTTCCAGACTAGCTAGAGGGCTGGTTTTTGGCTTAAATGAAAGAGGAACTTCCCCTCTTCAATGATCTAGAGTTTCATTTAATTCAGATTTTATTTTCACCAATAGTGGCCCAGAGAAAAAGGCAAGGAAATCAAAAAAATCCGAAAAATTGAAAATTTTATTTTGCATGTTTTGGGTACTCTAGCTCGTTCCGCTTGGCTTGTAGTGCAGTTTAAAGTAATCTGTGAGGACCTCTGGCGATTGCAGGTGACAAAACTCGGATTTTTGAAACTTCTTCCCGTGCAACTTTGGCCCTCGTATCTCTGCTAGTTTAGGAGTTACAGCCATTTAAAGTTTAAATGAAAGAGGAACTTCCCCTCTTCAATGATCTAGAGTTTCATTTAATTCAGATTTTAACTTCACCAATAGTGGCCCAGAGAAAAAGGCAAGGAAATCAGAAAAATCCGAAAAATTGAAAATTTTATTTTGCATGTTTTGGGTACTCTAGCTCGTTCCGCTTGGCTTGTAGTGCAGTTTAAAGTAATCTGTGAGGACCTCTGGCGATTGCAGGTGACAAAACTCGGATTTTTGAAACTTCTTCCCGTGCAACTTTGGCCCTCGTATCTCTGCTAGTTTAGAAGTTACAGCCATTTAAAGTTTAAATGAAAGAGGAACTTCCCCTCTTCAATGATCTAGAGTTTCATTTAATTCAGATTTTAACTTCACCAATAGTGGCCCAGAGAAAAAGGCAAGGAAATCAGAAAAATCCGAAAAATTGAAAATTTTATTTTGCATGTTTTGGGTACTCTAGCTCATTCCGCTTGGCTTGTAGTGCAGTTTAAAGTAATCTGTGAGGACCTCTGGCGATTGCAGGTGACAAAACTCGGTTTTTGAAACTTCTTCCCGTGCAACTTTGGCCCTCGTATCTCTGCTAGTTTAGAAGTTACAGCCATTTAAAGTTTTTGTGACAACTTTTTGTGATTGCAGCCGTTCCAGACTAGCTAGAGGGCTGGTTTTTGGCTTAAATGAAAGAGGAACTTCCCCTCTTCAATGATCTAGAGTTTCATTTAATTCAGATTTTAACTTCACCAATAGTGGCCCAGAGAAAAAGGCAAGGAAATCAGAATAATCCGAAAAATTGACAATTTTATTTTGCATGTTTAGGGTACTCTAGCTCGTTCCGCTTGGCTTGTAGTGCAGTTTAAAGTAATCTGTGAGGACCTCTGGCGATTGTAGGTGACAAAACTCGGATTTTTGAAACTTCTTCCCGTGCAACTTTGGCCCTCGTATCTGTTGAAAATGTAGGAATAACGCAAGAAATAACTTGAAATATAAACGACACGTCTTTATTGAACAAAAGAAATTTGGGAAGTAGTTTCAAAAATTTTCACAATTTGATAATAAAAATTATGAGCTAAATATAATATGTTTTTCAAAGACGCAAAGTGTATTTGCTATAGTATATTTTAACACCCCTTCTCAATATATACTTATAGTCTTTAAATTAAATTTAACCCATTTCTAAATTGCTTAATTTTAACATGCTGCAGAGGTTTAGTAAAAATGTCTGCAAGCATTTTGTCAGTAGGACAATACTGAAATTCAACCAGTCCATTTTGTTTCTGCTCCTTTGCATAATGAAATTTTACATCAATATGTTTACTTCGTGGACTAACTTTTTCATTCTCTAGTAATGCTAAACAACTTTGATTATCTTCCATCAAAGTAACTTCCTTAATTGTAATGTTGATATCCTTAAACAAATTTCGCAGCCATGTTGCTTCCTTGCAAGCTTCAGCTAAAGCCACATACTCAGCTTCTGTTGATGATAGTGCAATTATGCTTTGTTTCTTGCTCATCCAACTAACTGGTGCACCACAGAACAGAAATATGAATCCACTCGTTGATTTTCTTGATATTGTGTCTCCTGCCCAATCTGCATCGGAATAACCCAATAAAACATCTGATTTCTGGTCAGCAGTACCTAGATATAATTTTAAATTTTTAGTTTCTTGCAGGTACCTCAAAATTCGCTTGAGTTCCACAAAATCCGCTTTTGTTGGACAGCTTACTTTGCGACTCAATATCGAGACTGCCACAGCAATATCCGGTCTAGTATTCACTGATAGATATAGTAGTGATCCAATAATTTGCCTGTATTCTTCGTTATCAATAGCTTCATTATTTGTCTTAATTGTTTCTTTTAAATTTTTTAAATATCCTGGATCCATAGGATATGCTGATCCTTTACAATCTTTCAATCCATGTTCTCTCAAGATATTTTCAATATAATTAGTTTGACATAAATTATAAATACCTTTATCATTTCTCTCTATTTGTATTCCAAGAAATAATTTTAAATTTCCTAAATTTGTTAACTCAAATTCTTTTCCAATCTCTTCTACATGGTCCTCTATAATTTGTTCATTTTTGCAAACCAGCAGCAAGTCATCTACATATAAAAGTATATAAATCCAAACACCATTTACACATTTGCTATATAGACAAGGATCTGCTTTGCCTCTCTTAAAACCAATTTTCAGCAAACAATCGTTAATTTTCACATTCCAACATCTTGCAGATTGCTTCAAACCATACAAACTTTTCTTAAGTTTATATACTAAATTTTCTTTACCATGAATCTTGAAACCATCCGGCTGCTTCATGTAAATTGTTGTGTCTAAATCGCCGTTAAGAAAAGCTGTTTTGATATCTACATATTTAGCTATCATCTTCTCCCTTGAAGCTACTGCAAGAAGACATCGAAATGTAGTTTGCTTCACTACAGGTGCGAAAACTTCATCAAAATCAACTCCAAATTTTTGAGAGTATCCTTTCGCTACCAATCGAGATTTATATTTCACAATATTTCCTTCTGCATCACGTTTAATTTTGAAGACCCATTTATTTCCCACAGCCTTTCGATTCTCTGGCAGTTCTACCAAATCCCAGGTATCATTTTTTATAATTGAATCCATTTCTTCTTCCATCGCTTTGAGCCACAATTCACTTTCAGGTAGTGCTAATGCTTGTTTATAGTTTTTCGGTTCAACAATAGAGGTCTCTACTTTAGCTACATACCTGTCAGGTGCTTTGCCTTTTGTGCTCCTTGACGAGACTCTTCTGGGTTCTTCTGTTGCAACTTCGATGCAATCTTCATCGTTCTCACAATCTTCATCATTCTCACTTGCTGTGCTAAAATTGTCTTCCCCTTCTGAATTCAATTGTTCTACAGGAGACATAGATTCTTGTTTTAAACTCACAATGACATCCTTACAAATTGAATTCGCACGTTTATCTTGATTAACATTTTGTTGTTCCTCCATAAAAACAACATCCCGGCTTATGGTAACTCTTTCTTTTTGAATATCCAAACAACGAAAATTTTTACACGTTTCAGAATATCCAACGAACACCAATTTCTTTGCCTTCTGATCCAACTTACGCCGTTTCTCTTTAGGAACATGGACATATACGGTGCAACCAAAAGTCTTCAAATGTGCCAAATCTGGTTTCGTACCATACCAATATTCAAACGGAGTTTTGTCATTTGCAATGGTTATTAGTCTGTTTTGCAAATAGTTCGCTGTATGAACTGCTTCAGCCCAATATTTATTATGAAGGTTTGCACCAAACAGCATGCACCTTGCCATCTCCGTCAATGAACGATTTTTTCTTTCAGCGATTCCGTTCTGCTGTGGAGTGTAAGGAGCTGTAATATAATGAACAATCCCCTTCTGTTTCAAATAATTCTTGAATTCGTGATTAATGAATTCACCTCCACCATCTGTGCGAATAGCCTTCATGTTCTTATTAAATTTCGATTTGCAATTTGCCACAAATTCACGAAATTTTACAAAAGCATCACTTTTCTTTCTAAGAAAATATACTGTGCAATATCTACTATAATCATCTATCAATGTGAAAATATAGCGATTATTACTTGGAATGCATGTTTGCATTGGACCACATATATCCGAATGCACCAGATCTAAAATTGAATTTGACCTTTTTTTTAAATTCTTTTCAAAGGGTTTTCTTGTCATCTTGCCTTCCAGACAAACTTTACAAATAGAATCGCCTTCGCTACATGGTTTAATAAAAATTCCACTTACGAGATTCTTGTTGATTGTGTCCTTAACTGCATCAATGCTTCGATGACCAAACCTTTTATGCCATGTGTGAATGCAAGCTCCTGCATCCATTGAAATTTTCTTTGCTACTTCTGGTCTAGATAACGTGAACATTCCATTTTTGACATAGGCTGTTGCAAAAGTTTTCCCTTTTTTAGAAATCTTACATCCTTTCTTATCAAAAATAACATCATAATCTTTGTCAACCAACTTCTTTACAGATAATAAGTTGCTATCTAATTCTGGAATATACAATACCTCATGCACCTTAATTTCAACTTTCTCACCACGGTTATCACAGGTGGTTAGAAAACCTTCGCCTTGGCCAGTTGATTGAAGATGACTGCCATTTGCCATGAAAACCGATGATTTGATTGTTGTATCCAAATTTGTGAAAAAATTTCTTGAATTTGTCATGTGACAAGATGCTGCAGAATCTACCAACCAATCTTTGGACTTGCTTCTACCGCCAAGTTGAAAAGCTGCGTACGATTTTGATGATTCTTCCTGATTACCAATCTTGTTTGCTGAATATTTCTTCGACTTGCAATCTTTCATAAAGTGTCCAATTTTGGCACATCCGAAACACTTGATTTGTTTCTTCTGATGCTTAGCTTTAAGTGCAGATTCATCTCTCTCCGAATTAGTTCTACTGTGACGGCGTTTGTACTCCTGGAGTAGCTTCTCCTTTACAAACTCTAAGGATATCTCGTCTTCTGATCTGACTTCTAAGGCCGTCACCAAAGTGTCATAGTCATCAGGAAGACTCCCAAGCAAAACCGCCACAACCATATGATCCTTGATGCACTCACCGAGTCCACTGAGTTCATCAACCATTGACAATACATTATGCAAATGTTCTTCCATTGTCTTCGATCCCAGTTCACATTTGAACAGTTTCTTTAGAATCTTATTATTGCTGAACGATGACTTCTCATGCTGGTCCTTCAGCGCCTTCCAATATTGATATGCGTGGTTTAGCCGCTTGATATGAATCAATTGGTTGTCTTCTACTAACAGACCAATGATCGCTTTGGCTTTACCGTCTCTCGCCAACCAATCCGCTGTTTTTTTAGCTGCCGACGCAAGGACTACATCATCCCAAAGACCCTCCTTAACCAGCATCAACTCCAGCTTATACTTCCATATCTGGTAGTTCCGGTTATTCAGTCTTGAAATCGATGTCTTCAGATCTTCTGCCATTTGAACGTTAATAGTCGAAATTTCACGATTTTATATTTTGCAAATTGTTCCGCGTTATGGTGTAAGGCCCATAACCTGTTGAAAATGTAGGAATAACGCAAGAAATAACTTGAAATATAAACGACACGTCTTTATTGAACAAAAGAAATTTGGGAAGTAGTTTCAAAAATTTTCACAATTTGATAATAAAAATTATGAGCTAAATATAATATGTTTTTCAAAGACGCAAAGTGTATTTGCTATAGTATATTTTAACAGTATCTCTGCTAGTTTAGAAGTTACAGCCATTTAAAGTTTTTGTGACAACTTTTTGTGATTGCAGCCGTTCCAGACTAGCTAGAGGGCTGGTTTTTGGCTTAAATGAAAGAGGAACTTCCCCTCTTCAATGATCTAGAGTTTCATTTAATTCAGATTTTAAGTTCACTAATAGTGGCCCAGAGAAAAAGGCAAGGAAATCAGAAAAATCCGAAAAATTTAAAATGTTATTTTGCATGTTTTGGGTACTCTAGCTCTTTCCGCTTGGCTTGTAGTGCAGTTTAAAGTAATCTGTGAGGACCTCTGGCGATTGTAGGTGACAAAACTCGGATTTTTGAAACTTCTTCCCGTGCAACTTTGGCCCTCGTATCTCTGCTAGTTTAGAAGTTACAGCCATTTAAAGTTTAAATGAAAGAGGAACTTCCCCTCTTCAATGATCTAGAGTTTCATTTAATTCAGATTTTAACTTCACCAATAGTGGCCCAGAGAAAAAGGCAAGGAAATCAGAAAAATCCGAAAAATTGACAATTTTATTTTGCATGTTTTGGATATTCTAGCTCGTTCCGCTTGGCTTGTAGTGCAGTTTAAAGTAATCTGTGAGGACCTCTGGCGATTGCAGGTGACAAAACTCGGATTTTTGAAACTTCTTCCCGTGCAACTTTGGCCCTCGTATCTCTGCTAGTTTAGAAGTTACAGCCATTTAAAGTTTTTGTGACAACTTTTTGTGATTGCAGCCGTTCCAGACTAGCTAGAGGGCTGGTTTTTGGCTTAAATGAAAGAGGAACTTCCGCTCTTCAATGATCTAGAGTTTCATTTAATTCAGATTTTAACTTCACCAATAGTGGCCCAGAGAAAAAGGCAAGGAAATTAGAAAAATCCGAAAAATTGAAAATTTTATTTTGCATGTTTTGGGTACTCTAGCTCGTTCCACTTGGCTTGTAGTGCAGTTTAAAGTAATCTGGTAGGACCTTTGGCGATTGCAGGTGACAAAACTCGGATTTTTGAAACTTCTTCCCGTGCAACTTTGGCCCTCGTATCTCTGCTAGTTTAGAAGTTACAGCCATTTAAAGTTTTTGTGACAACTTTTTGTGATTGCAGCCGTTCCAGACTAGCTAGAGGGCTGGTTTTTGGCTTAAATGAAAGAGGAACTTCCCCTCTTCAATGATCTAGAGTTTCATTTAATTCAGATTTTAACTTCACCAATAGTGGCCCAGAGAAAAAGGCAAGGAAATCAGAAAAATCCGAAAAATTGACAATTTTATTTTGCATGTTTTGGGTACTCTAGCTCGTTCCGCTTGGCTTGTAGTGCAGTTTAAAGTAATCTGGTAGGACCTCTGGCGATTGCAGGTGACAAAACTCGGATTTTTGAAACTTCTTCCCATGCAACTTTGGCCCTCGTATCTCTGCTAGTTTAGAAGTTACAGCCATTTAAAGTTTTTGTGACAACTTTTTGTGATTGCAGCCGTTCCAGACTAGCTAGAGGGCTGGTTTTTGGCTTAAATGAAAGAGGAACTTCCCCTCTTCAATGATCTAGAGTTTCATTTAATTCAGATTTTAACTTCACCAATAGTGGCCCTGAGAAAAAGGCAAGGAAATCAGAAAAATCCGAAAAATTGAAAATTTTATTTTGCATGTTTTGGGTACTCTAGCTCGTTCCGCTTGGCTTGTAGTGCAGTTTAAAGTAATCTGGTAGGACCTCTGGCGATTGCAGGTGACAAAACTCGGATTTTTGAAACTTCTTCCCGTGCAACTTTGGCCCTCGTATCTCTGCTAGTTTAGAAGTTACAGCCATTTAAAGTTTTTGTGACAACTTTTTGTGATTGCAGCCGTCCCAGACTAGCTAGAGGGCTGGTTTTTGGCTTAAATGAAAGAGGAACTTCCCCTCTTCAATGATCTAGAGTTTCATTTAATTCAGATTTTAACTTCACCAATAGTGGCCCAGAGAAAAAGGCAAGGAAATCAGAAAAATCCGAAAAATTTAAAATGTTATTTTGCATGTTTTGGGTACTCTAGCTCGTTCCGCTTGGCTTGTAGTGCAGTTTAAAGTAATCTGTGAGGACCTCTGGCGATTGTAGGTGACAAAACTCGGATTTTTGAAACTTCTTCCCGTGCAACTTTGGCCCTCGTATCTCTGCTAGTTTAGAAGTTACAGCCATTTAAAGTTTTTGTGACAACTTTTTGTGATTGCAGCCGTTCCAGACTAGCTAGAGGGCTGGTTTTTGGCTTAAATGAAAGAGGAACTTCCCCTCTTCAATGATCTAGAGTTTCATTTAATTCAGATTTTAACTTCACCAATAGTGGCCCAGAGAAAAAGGCAAGGAAATCAGAAAAATCCGAAAAATTGAAAATTTTATTTTGCATGTTTTGGGTACTCTAGCTTGTTCCGCTTGGCTTGTAGTGCAGTTTAAAGTAATCTGGTAGGACCTTTGGCGATTGCAGGTGACAAAACTCGGATTTTTGAAACTTCTTCCCGTGCAACTTTGGCCCTCGTATCTCTGCTAGTTTAGAAGTTACAGCCATTTAAAGTTTTTGTGACAACTTTTTGTGATTGCAGCCGTTCCAGACTAGCTAGAGGGCTGGTTTTTGGCTTAAATGAAAGAGGAACTTCCCCTCTTCAATGATCTAGAGTTTCATTTAATTCAGATTTTAACTTCACCAATAGTGGCCCAGAGAAAAAGGCAAGGAAATCAGAAAAATCCGAAAAATTGACAATTTTATTTTGCATGTTTTGGGTACTCTAGCTCGTTCCGCTTGGCTTGTAGTGCAGTTTAAAGTAATCTGGTAGGACCTCTGGCGATTGCAGGTGACAAAACTCGGATTTTTGAAACTTCTTCCCATGCAACTTTGGCCCTCGTATCTCTGCTAGTTTAGAAGTTACAGCCATTTAAAGTTTTTGTGACAACTTTTTGTGATTGCAGCCGTTCCAGACTAGCTAGAGGGCTGGTTTTTGGCTTAAATGAAAGAGGAACTTCCCCTCTTCAATGATCTAGAGTTTCATTTAATTCAGATTTTAACTTCACCAATAGTGGCCCAGAGAAAAAGGCAAGGAAATCAGAAAAATCCGAAAAATTGAAAATTTTATTTTGCATGTTTTGGGTACTCTAGCTCGTTCCGCTTGGCTTGTAGTGCAGTTTAAAGTAATCTGGTAGGACCTCTGGCGATTGCAGGTGACAAAACTCGGATTTTTGAAACTTCTTCCCGTGCAACTTTGGCCCTCGTATCTCTGCTAGTTTAGAAGTTACAGCCATTTAAAGTTTTTGTGACAACTTTTTGTGATTGCAGCCGTCCCAGACTAGCTAGAGGGCTGGTTTTTGGCTTAAATGAAAGAGGAACTTCCCCTCTTCAATGATCTAGAGTTTCATTTAATTCAGATTTTAACTTCACTAATAGTGGCCCAGAGAAAAAGGCAAGGAAATCAGAAAAATCCGAAAAATTTAAAATGTTATTTTGCATGTTTTGGGTACTCTAGCTCTTTCCGCTTGGCTTGTAGTGCAGTTTAAAGTAATCTGTGAGGACCTCTGCCGATTGTAGGTGACAAAACTCGGATTTTTTAAACTTCTTCCCGTGCAACTTTGGCCCTCGTATCTCTGCTAGTTTAGAAGTTACAGCCATTTAAAGTTTAAATGAAAGAGGAACTTCCCCTCTTCAATGATCTAGAGTTTCATTTAATTCAGATTTTAACTTCACCAATAGTGGCCCAGAGAAAAAGGCAAGAAAATCAGAAAAATCCGAAAAATTGAAAATTTTATTTTGCATGTTTTGAGTACTCTAGCTCGTTCCGCTTGGCTTGTAGTGCAGTTTAAAGTAATCTGTGAGGACCTCTGGCGATTGCAGGTGACAAAACTCGGATTTTTGAAACTTCTTCCCGTGCAACTTTGGCCCTCGTATCTCTGCTAGTTTAGAAGTTACAGCCATTTAAAGTTTTTGTGACAACTTTTTGTGATTGCAGCCGTTCCAGACTAGCTAGAGGGCTGGTTTTTGGCTTAAATGAAAGAGGAACTTCCCCTCTTCAATGATCTAGAGTTTCATTTAATTCAGATTTTAACTTCACCAATAGTGGCCCAGAGAAAAAGGCAAGGAAATCAGAAAAATCCGAAAAATTGAAAATTTTATTTTGCATGTTTTGGGTACTCTAGCTCGTTCCGCTTGGCTTGTAGTGCAGTTTAAAGTAATCTGTGAGGACCTCTGGCGATTTTAGGTGACAAAACTCGGATTTTTGAAACTTCTTCCCGTGCAACTTTGGCCCTCGTATCTCTGCTAGTTTAGAAGTTACAGCCATTTAAAGTTTAAATGAAAGAGGAACTTCCCCTCTTCAATGATCTAGAGTTTCATTTAATTCAGATTTTAACTTCACCAATAGTGGCCCAGAGAAAAAGGCAAGAAAATCAGAAAAATCCGAAAAATTGAAAATGTTATTTTGCATGTTTTGGGTACTCTAGCTCGTTCCGCTTGGCTTGTAGTGCAGTTTAAAGTAATCTGGTAGGACCTCTGGCGATTGCAGGTGACAAAACTCGGATTTTTGAAACTTCTTCCCATGCAACTTTGGCCCTCGTATCTCTGCTAGTTTAGAAGTTACAGCCATTTAAAGTTTTTGTGACAACTTTTTGTGATTGCAGCCGTTCCAGACTAGCTAGAGGGCTGGTTTTTGGCTTAAATGAAAGAGGAACTTCCCCTCTTCAATGATCTAGAGTTTCATTTAATTCAGATTTTAACTTCACCAATAGTGGGCCAGAGAAAAAGGCAAGGAAATCAGAAAAATCCGAAAAATTGACAATTTTATTTTGCATGTTTTGGGTACTCTAGCTCGTTCCGCTTGGCTTGTAGTGCAGTTTAAAGTAATCTGTGAGGACCTCTGGCGATTGTAGGTGACAAAACTCGGATTTTTGAAACTTCTTCCCGTGCAACTTTGGCCCTCGTATCTCTGCTAGTTTAGAAGTTACAGCCATTTAAAGTTTTTGTGACAACTTTTTTTGATTGCAGCCGTTCCAGACTAGCTATAGGGCTGGTTTTTGGCTTAAATGAAAGAGGAACTTCCCCTCTTCAATGATCTAGAGTTTCATTTAATTCAGATTTTAACTTCACTAATAGTGGCCCAGAGAAAAAGGCAAGGAAATCAGAAAAATCCGAAAAATTTAAAATGTTATTTTGCATGTTTTGGGTACTCTAGCTCTTTCCGCTTGGCTTGTAGTGCAGTTTAAAGTAATCTGTGAGGACCTCTGGCGATTGTAGGTGACAAAACTCGGATTTTTGAAACTTCTTCCCGTGCAACTTTGGCCCTCGTATCTCTGCTAGTTTAGAAGTTACAGCCATTTAAAGTTTTTGTGACAACTTTTTGTAATTGCAGCCGTTCCAGACTAGCTAGAGTGCTGGTTTTTGGCTTAAATGAAAGAGGAACTTCCCCTCTTCAATGATCTAGAGTTTCATTTAATTCAGATTTTAACTTCACTAATAGTGGCCCAGAGAAAAAGGCAAGGAAATCAGAAAAATCCGAAAAATTTAAAATGTTATTTTGCATGTTTTGGGTACTCTAGCTCGTTCCGCTTGGCTTGTAGTGCAGTTTAAAGTAATCTGTGAGGACCTCTGGCGATTGTAGGTGACAAAACTCGGATTTTTGAAACTTCTTCCCGTGCAACTTTGGCCCTCGTATCTCTGCTAGTTTAGACGTTACAGCCATTTAATGTTTTTGTGACAACTTTTTGTGATTGCAGCCGTTCCAGACTAGCTAGAGGGCTGGTTTTTGGCTTAAATGAAAGAGGAACTTCCCCTCTTCAATGATCTAGAGTTTCATTTAATTCAGATTTTAACTTCACCAATAGTGGCCCAGAGAAAAAGGCAAGGAAATCAGAAAAATCCGAAAAATTTAAAATGTTATTTTGCATGTTTTGGGTACTCTAGCTCTTTCCGCTTGGCTTGTAGTGCAGTTTAAAGTAATCTGTGAGGACCTCTGGCGATTGTAGGTGACAAAACTCGGATTTTTGAAACTTCTTCCCGTGCAACTTTGGCCCTCGTATCTCTGCTAGTTTAGAAGTTACAGCCATTTAAAGTTTTTGTGACAACTTTTTGTGATTGCAGCCGTTCCATACTAGCTAGAGGGCTGGTTTTTGGCTTAAATGAAAGAGGAACTTCCCCTCTTCAATGATCTAGAGTTTCATTTAATTCAGATTTTAACTTCACTAATAGTGGCCCAGAGAAAAAGGCAAGGAAATCAGAAAAATCCGAAAAATTTTTTTTTTTTTTTGTTTAAATATTCTTTTATTTGCAATCTATTTAAATAATAATAAGCAAATTTGATTACATAAATTTAACAGAGTTATTTGAACTTCATTAAGTCCAAAAATACAATGAACATATTTAAATGAACATTAACAACAACTTAAATATAAAATAATAACAAACTTAAAATAGCTATATGTACATACTTATTATCTAAATGGTAAATCTAGTGTATGATATCTTTTAAGTCTTTTAATTTCATTTGTATCATCAAGAAGTCTTATAGCTAGAGTATTGGTGTGATTACTAAGTCTAATAAGGTATCTTGCGCTGAAGTTATTTATTTCTTTTTTAACAAAAGAGACATTGAGATCTTTATGGATTTGAATGTTTGTGACAAACCAAGGTGCATTAGTAATTTGCCTTAATATTTTGGATTGAAAACGTTGTAAAATTTCAATATTTGAATTACTTGCTGTACCCCATAATTGAATTCCATATGTCCATACAGGTTTCAGTATGGTTTTATAGAGCAGTAATTTATTGTTAAGACTTAATTCAGATTTTGGATTAAGTAACCAGTACATTCTTTTAGATTTCAAGTTAAGCTGGAGACGTTTAGCTTTAATATGATTTTTCCACGTAAGCCTCCTATCGAGATGCAGTCCTAAATATTTAATGCTGTCACAATTAGGAATTTCAGAGTTATTTAGAAAAACTGCAGGGCAGTTTCCTTTTTTTAAAGCGAAAGTTACATGAGCCGATTTTGAAGTATTTATTTTAATATTCCACGTTGTTAACCATAACTGAATTTTGTTGAGTGCAGATTGAACTAGATTTGAAGCCACAGTTGCAGATTCATTTGAAGCAAGTACAGCGGTGTCATCAGCATATGTAGCTGTAGTTACCAAATCTGTTATAGGCATGTCTGAAGTAAAGATCGTAAACAGAACCGGTCCTAAGACACTGCCTTGTGGCACACCTGCTCTTATTTGCTTAATATCAGATGTTTCATCATTGATTTTAACATAAAAACAACGATTTTCTAAGTACGATTTTAATACTAAGTAAACTGGAGCAGGAAGGAGTCTTTTTAGCTTAAATAATAGACCACTATGCCAGACTCGATCAAAAGCTTGCTGAACATCCAAAAACACACCAGAGCAATATTTTTTGGTTTCCAGAGAATCAATAATGACATTTACGATACGATGGCATTGTTCAGGTGTGCCGTGATTACTTCGAAATCCAAATTGATATTCAGGTATAATATGCTGTTTTTCAAGAATAGGTAACATTCTTCTTAAAAATATTCTTTCAAATACTTTCGAGAATGTTACTAATAAACTTATCGGTCTATAGGATGAGACAACGTTCTCTGGTTTGTTAGGCTTGAGAATCATAATTATTTCAGCACACTTCCACTGACTTGGAAATTGACAAAGTCTTAATATAGTATTATATATAAGCGTTAGTAACAGAATACCTTTATTAGGTAAAGATTTAAGTACTTTGGCATCCAACTTGTCAAATCCAGGAGTTTTGGTGTTATTTAACATCTTTATTTCAGAACGAACTTCATTAGGGGAAATATGTTTCAATGGCAAATCCATTTGACAGGGAATGTCTAAAAAGTTCACAATATGGTAGGTGGTAGTGTTATTGATGTCAAATGGTTGAAAACTTTGTTCTAAGTGTTCAGCAAAAGCCTTAACTTTAGACAAGCTTGATCTGCACCAAGTTCCGCTAGCGTCTTTTATTGGAACGTTACGTTTTCTAGGACGTTTTAAATATTTAGTAGCTCTCCAAAGTTTGTACTCATCGTTATTGCAACAGTTCAGATTTTTCAAATAATTTCCTAGAGAATCATTTTTAATTTCATGAAGTCGTCGTTTCAGTTGATTTGATGCAAAATTAAGGTTACTTTTATCTCTCGGATTTCTGCTTATTTTCCAAATTCTTCTTAATCGCCTCTTATTTCGGATTAATTCTCTTATTTCACTAGATATGATAACAGTGTTATTATTTTGAATAGGTTCATTGATTGGTGTTGATAAAAAGGCTGCTTCATGAATTAAACTCGTGAAGTTTTCAACTGCATTGTCAAGTTCACTACCACACTTTAACGCTATATTAAGATTAATGTTTTTATCTATCCAGTATTGAAAGGATTTAATATCAGTTTTTGAGGAAAAGAGTTTGTTGGAATTACAGTTTAAAGTGTTCAACGTCGTATTAAAATTCATGATGATGGCTGAATGGTCTGAACTTAAATCATCATTATCTATGATATCTAGGAGGTGGTTCGCGATCCCATGGTAAACAAAGAAGTCAAGCAAATCAGGTATTTTTCTAGGGTCACTGGGCCAGTATGTGGGCCTACCAGTCGATAATGTAGAGTAATGGTTGTTTGATATGCATTTGAATAGTTCTTTTCCCTTAGGATTAGCTAGTCTTGAACCCCACCAAGGATGTTTTGAGTTATAATCTCCACCAACTATAAATTTAGCACCAAGATTTTTAAAGAATGCTTCATATTGTGAACAGCTTATGTTGTATCTTGGAGGGCAATAAATAGCAACAATTGAAATATCGAAATTGTTACACTTGATTTTAACTCCCGCAGCTTGAAGATAAGTTTTACAAACAGCGTCTATGACTTCAAATTTTAAAGTAGATTTTATTATTATAGCTGCACCAGCATGCGCTTTATCATCTGGGTGATTAGCAGAAATAACATCAAAGCCTCTGATTTTTAAATGAGATCGAGAGGTAAAATGAGATTCAGATATCAATAATATGTCAATAAAATGTAAATGCAAGAACATTTCTATTTCTTGGGCATGACGGGAAAGCCCATTGGCATTCCATGCTGCGATTCTAAGATCTATTTGCATAATTTATTAATAAGTATTGACATCATATTCATTAATGAATTGGTTAATTCAATTTGTTTATTTAGTGCTACTTCAATCCTATTCATAATGTCATTATTATTTTGATTTTTTACCACTTGCGCAAAAGACATATTCTTAAAGTTATTGTTGATATTTTCTTTATTACCACTAACGTCTGTGTTAGTGTATTCTTGCTGGACAGAAGAGAATTGAGTATTACGATGATTTTCCAATTTTTTGTTGTTTATCATATTAGACGATTTCTTTTGGAGAATCTCTTGGTAGACTTTACATCCCTTATAATTCGCGGTATGATTTTGTTGACAATGAACACACCGCGGTGGTGAATTACTATCTTTCCTGCATTCAGCTGTGGGGTGATCAAGTCCACATTTAACACATCTATATGGTTTACTACAATAGGATTTAGTGTGACCAAATTGTTGACATCGATAGCATTGAATTAATTCATGGGTTTTGAGTGGTGGCTCAATTTTAACTATGCAGTTATTAATATGTACAATATCATAAACTGCTTTATTATTTGTATTTGGAGTTAGATCGACAAAAAACATAGATAGGGGATTTTTTGTCACGCGGCTTTTGATGTTGGTAACATTTCTAGCTTCGTGACCATTTGACAGCAGATCATCTTTAATGTCATCAATTGGTGTTGAGTGATGTAAACCCTTAATAACTACTCTATATGCTCTCTCTTGTTTTAGTTGATAGGTGTGGAAAATTACCTTGCTTGTATCAAAGTATTTAATAATTTTTCTATATGAATCAACAGTTTTTACCATTAACCTAATTTGATCATCCTTAAGGGATTTATAAGTAAATTCATTTTTAGGTATAATAGTACAAATATTACTTATCATAGCACAAATATTTTTAACACTAGGAATAAATATAGGAGGAGGCTTAGGAGCTCCAGCTGCACTCATAACTTCTGTAGATGGTTCTTCTTCGTCTACTTCTAAAGCTGCAAACTTATTTGCAGACGTTGCTTTACGGGATGTTGTTGGTTTATCGGCCACAAATGGTTTTTTATTCCTTATGGCTTTTGGTGAATTTTCCGCATGACGTTTATGCGATTCTTTACTGGGAACACTTTGCCAGGTCAAGAGGCATTCATCACCGTCGTCACTCACATCGTCATCCATTTTTAAGTGTTTTTGGTTTTTTGTTTTTGTTTTTTTTTTTTTTTTTTTTTTTTTTTTTGTTTTATTATTATTTATATTTATTATTTTAATATTATTATACAATTATTGCACAATAAATTTTTAGAATTAACACGTGTTGCCGTCTTTATGAAAAGGAATGTCAATCACTGTTTGGGCTCCGCCTTCTTCTGCGCTTCGCACGTGCGATCGCGCGGAGAACCTCCGACAAAAGTTATTCGTTCCTATGTTTGCTATGATAACAAATTATACATTTAAAATTGTTTTGTTTGTTTTTCAAAAAATTTTTGCTGAACAAATTATTTACGATGCTGTTTGACAGCTATATCGACGCGAACTCCCGAAAAATTTAAAATGTTATTTTGCATGTTTTGGGTACTCTAGCTCTTTCCGCTTGGCTTGTAGTGCAGTTTAAAGTAATCTGTGAGGACCTCTGGCGATTGTAGGTGACAAAACTCGAATTTTTGAAACTTCTTCCCGTGCAACTTTGGCCCTCGTATCTCTGCTAGTTTAGTTACAGCCATTTAAAGTTTTTGTGACAACTTTTTGTGATTGCAGCCGTTCCAGACTAGCTAGAGGGCTGGTTTTTGGCTTAAATGAAGGAGGAACTTCCCCTCTTCAATGATCTAGAGTTTCATTTAATTCAGATTTTAACTTCACCAATAGTGGCCCAGAGAAAAAGGCAAGGAAATCAGAAAAATCCGAAAAATTTAAAATGTTATTTTGCATGTTTTGGGTACTCTAGCTCTTTCCGCTTGGCTTGTAGTGCAGTTTAAAGTAATCTGTGAGGACCTCTGGCGATTGTAGGTGACAAAACTCGGATTTTTGAAACTTCTTCCCGTGCAACTTTGGCCCTCGTATCTCTGCTAGTTTAGAAGTTACAGCCATTTAAAGTTTTTGTGACAACTTTTTGTGATTGCAGCCGTTCCAGACTAGCTAGAGGGCTGGTTTTTGGCTTAAATGAAAGAGGAACTTCCCCTCTTCAATGATCTAGAGTTTCATTTAATTCAGATTTTAACTTCACCAATAGTGGCCCAGAGAAAAAGGCAAGGAAATCAGAAAAATCCGAAAAATTTAAAATGTTATTTTGCATGTTTTGGGTACTCTAGCTCGTTCCGCTTGGCTTGTAGTGCAGTTTAAAGTAATCTGTGAGGACCTCTGGCGATTGTAGGTGACAAAACTCGGATTTTTGAAACTTCTTCCCGTGCAACTTTGGCCCTCGTATCTCTGCTAGTTTAGAAGTTACAGCCATTTAAAGTTTTTGTGACAACTTTTTGTGATTGCAGCCGTTCCAGACTAGCTAGAGGGCTGGTTTTTGGCTTAAATGAAAGAGGAACTTCCCCTCTTCAATGATCTAGAGTTTCATTTAATTCAGATTTTAACTTCACCAATAGTGGCCCAGAGAAAAAGGAAAGGAAATCAGAAAAATCCGAAAAATTTACAATTTTATTTTGCATGTTTTGGGTACTCTAGCTCGTTCCGCTTGGCTTGTAGTGCAGTTTAAAGTAATCTGTGAGGACCTCTGGCGATTGCAGGTGACAAAACTCGGATTTTTGAAACTTCTTCCCGTGCAACTTTGGCCCTCGTATCTCTGCTAGTTTAGAAGTTACAGCCATTTAAAGTTTTTGTGACAACTTTTTGTGATTGCAGCCGTTCCAGACTAGCTAGAGGGCTGGTTTTTGGCTTAAATGAAAGAGGAACTTCCCCTCTTCAATGATCTAGAGTTTCATTTAATTCAGATTTTAACTTCACTAATAGTGGCCCAGAGAAAAAGGCAAGGAAATCAAAAAAATCCGAAAAATTTAAAATGTTATTTTGCATGTTTTGGGTACTCTAGCTCGTTCCGCTTGGCTTGTAGTGCAGTTTAAAGTAATCTGTGAGGACCTCTGGCGATTGCAGGTGACAAAACTCGGATTTTTGAAACTTCTTCCCGTGCAACTTTGGCCCTCGTATCTCTGCTAGTTTAGAAGTTACAGCCATTTAAAGTTTTTGTGACAACTTTTTGTGATTGCAGCCGTTCCAGACTAGCTAGAGGGCTGGTTTTTGGCTTAAATGAAGGAGGAACTTCCCCTCTTCAATGATCTAGAGTTTCATTTAATTCAGATTTTAACTTCACCAATAGTGGCCCAGAGAAAAAGGCAAGGAAATCAGAAAAATCCGAAAAATTTAAAATGTTATTTTGCATGTTTTGGGTACTCTAGCTCGTTCCGCTTGGCTTGTAGTGCAGTTTAAAGTAATCTGTGAGGACCTCTGGCGATTGCAGGTGACAAAACTCGGATTTTTGAAACTTCTTCCCGTGCAACTTTGGCCCTCGTATCTCTGCTAGTTTAGAAGTTACAGCCATTTAAAGTTTTTGTGACAACTTTTTGTGATTGCAGCCGTTCCAGACTAGCTAGAGGGCTGGTTTTTGGCTTAAATGAAAGAGGAACTTCCCCCCTTCAATGATCTAGAGTTTCATTTAATTCAGATTTTAACTTCACTAATAGTGGCCCAGAGAAAAAGGCAAGGAAATCAAAAAAATCCGAAAAATTTAAAATGTTATTTTGCATGTTTTGGGTACTCTAGCTCTTTCCGCTTGGCTTGTAGTGCAGTTTAAAGTAATCTGTGAGGACCTCTGGCGATTGTAGGTGACAAAACTCGGATTTTTGAAACTTCTTCCCGTGCAACTTTGGCCCTCGTATCTCTGCTAGTTTAGAAGTTACAGCCATTTAAAGTTTTTGTGACAACTTTTTGTGATTGCAGCCGTTCCAGACTAGCTAGAGGGCTGGTTTTTGGCTTAAATGAAAGAGGAACTTCCCCTCTTCAATGATCTAGAGTTTCATTTAATTCAGATTTTAACTTCACCAATAGTGGCCCAGAGAAAAAGGCAAGGAAATCAGAAAAATCCGAAAAATTGACAATTTTATTTTGCATGTTTTGGGTACTCTAGCTCGTTCCGCTTGGCTTGTAGTGTAGTTTAAAGTAATCTGTGAGGACCTCTGGCGATTGTAGGTGACAAAACTCGGATTTTTGAAACTTCTTCCCGTGCAACTTTGGCCCTCGTATCTCTGCTAGTTTAGAAGTTACAGCCATTTAAAGTTTTTGTGACAACTTTTTGTGATTGCAGCCATTCCAGACTAGCTAGAGGGCTGGTTTTTGGCTTAAATGAAAGAGGAACTTACCCTCTTCAATGATCTAGAGTTTCATTTAATTCAGATTTTAACTTCACTAATAGTGGCCCAGAGAAAAAGGCAAGGATATCAGAAAAATCCGAAAAATTTAAAATGTTATTTTGCATGTTTTGGGTACTCTAGCTCTTTCCGCTTGGCTTGTAGTGCAGTTTAAAGTAATCTGTGAGGACCTCTGGCGATTGTAGGTGACAAAACTCGGATTTTTGAAACTTCTTCCCGTGCAACTTTGGCCCTCGTATCTCTGCTAGTTTAGAAGTTACAGCCATTTAAAGTTTTTGTGACAACTTTTTGTGATTGCAGCCGTTCCAGACTAGCTAGAGGGCTGCTTTTTGGCTTAAATGAAAGAGGAACTTCCCCTCTTCAATGATCTAGAGTTTCATTTAATCCAGATTTTAACTTCACTAATAGTGGCCCAGAGAAAAAGGCAAGGAAATCAGAAAAATCCGAAAAATTTAAAATGTTATTTTGCATGTTTTGGGTACTCTAGCTCTTTCCGCTTGGCTTGTAGTGCAGTTTAAAGTAATCTGTGAGGACCTCTGGCGATTGTAGGTGACAAAACTCGGATTTTTGAAACTTCTTCCCGTGCAACTTTGGCCCTCGTATCTCTGCTAGTTTAGAAGTTACAGCCCTTTAAAGTTTTTGTGACAACTTTTTGTGATTGCAGCCGTTCCAGACTAGCTAGAGGGCTGGTTTTTGGCTTAAATGAAAGAGGAACTTCCCCTCTTCAATGATCTAGAGTTTCATTTAATTCAGATTTTAACTTCACCAATAGTGGCCCAGAGAAAAAGGCAAGGAAATCAGAAAAATCCGAAAAATTGACAATTTTATTTTGCATGTTTTGGGTACTCTAGCTCGTTCCGCTTGGCTTGTAGTGCAGTTTAAAGTAATCTGTGAGGACCTCTGGCGATTGCAGGTGACAAAACTCGGATTTTTGAAACTTCTTCCCGTGCAACTTTGGCCCTCGTATCTCTGCTAGTTTAGAAGTTACAGCCATTTAAAGTTTTTGTGACAACTTTTTGTGATTGCAGCCGTTCCAGACTAGCTAGAGGGCTGGTTTTTGGCTTAAATGAAAGAGGAACTTCCCCTCTTCAATGATCTAGAGTTTCATTTAATTCAGATTTTAACTTCACTAATAGTGGCCCAGAGAAAAAGGCAAGGAAATCAGAAAAATCCGAAAAATTTAAAATGTTATTTTGCATGTTTTGGGTACTCTAGCTCTTTCCGCTTGGCTTGTAGGGCAGTTTAAAGTAATCTGTGAGGACCTCTGGCGATTGTAGGTGACAAAACTCAGATTTTTGAAACTTCTTCCCGTGCAACTTTGGCCCTCGTATCTCTGCTAGTTTAGAAGTTACAGCCATTTAAAGTTTTTGTGACAACTTTTTGTGATTGCAGCCGTTCCAGACTAGCTAGAGGGCTGGTTTTTGGCTTAAATGAAAGAGGAACTTCCCCTCTTCAATGATCTAGAGTTTCATTTAATTCAGATTTTAACTTCACCAATAGTGGCCCAGAGAAAAAGGCAAGGAAATCAGAAAAATCCGAAAAATTGAAAATTTTATTTTGCATGTTTTGGGTACTCTAGCTCGTTCCGCTTGGCTTGTAGTGCAGTTTAAAGTAATCTGTGAGGACCTCTGGCGATTGCAGGTGACAAAACTCGGATTTTTGAAACTTCTTCCGTGCAACTTTGGCCCTCGTATCTCTGCTAGTTTAGAAGTTACAGCCATTTAAAGTTTTTGTGACAACTTTTTGTGATTGCAGCCGTTCCAGACTAGCTAGAGGGCTGGTTTTTGGCTTAAATGAAAGAGGAACTTCCCCTCTTCAATGATCTAGAGTTTCATTTAATTCAGATTTTAACTTCACCAATAGTGGCCCAGAGAAAAAGGCAAGGAAATCAGAAAAATCCGAAAAATTGAAAATTTTATTTTGCATGTTTTGGGTACTCTAGCTCGTTCCGCTTGGCTTGTAGTGCAGTTTAAAGTAATCTGTGAGGACCTCTGGCGATTGCAGGTAACAAAACTCGGATTTTTGAAACTTCTTCCCG
The DNA here is from genome assembly GCA_947389925.1 of Coelopa pilipes. NCBI lineage: Eukaryota > Metazoa > Arthropoda > Insecta > Diptera > Coelopidae > Coelopa > Coelopa pilipes. The sequence goes on along the minus strand of OX376700.1, from coordinate 27,007,800 downwards.
TGCAACTTTGGCCCTCGTATCTCTGCTAGTTTAGAAGTTACAGCCATTTAAAGTTTTTGTGACAACTTTTTGTGATTGCAGCCGTTCCAGACTAGCTAGAGGGCTGGTTTTTAGGTTAAATGAAAGAGGAACTTCCCCTCTTCAATGATCTAGAGTTTCATTTAATTCAGATTTTAACTTCACCAATAGTGGCCCAGAGAAAAAGGCAAGGAAATCAGAAAAATCCGAAAAATTGAAAATTTTATTTTGCATGTTTTGGGTACTCTAGCTCGTTCCGCTTGGCTTGTAGTGCAGTTTAAAGTAATCTGTGAGGACCTCTGGCGATTGCAGGTGACAAAACTCGGATTTTTGAAACTTCTTCCCGTGCAACTTTTGCCCTCGTATCTCTGCTAGTTTAGAAGTTACAGCCATTTAAAGTTTTTGTGACAACTTTTTGTGATTGCAGCCGTTCCAGACTAGCTAGAGGGCTGGTTTTTGCTTAAATGAAAGAGGAACTTCCCCTCTTCAATGATCTAGAGTTTCATTTAATTCAGATTTTAACTTCACCAATAGTGGCCCAGAGAAAAAGGCAAGGAAATCAGAAAAATCCGAAAAATTGAAAATTTTATTTTGCATGTTTTGGGTACTCTAGCTTGTTCCGCTTGGCTTGTAGTGCAGTTTAAAGTAATCTGTGAGGACCTCTGGCGATTGCAGGTGACAAAACTCGGATTTTTGAAACTTTTTCCCGTGCAACTTTGGCCCTCGTATCTCTGCTAGTTTAGAAGTTACAGCCATTTAAAGTTTTTGTGACAACTTTTTGTGATTGCAGCCGTTCCAGACTAGCTAGAGGGCTGGTTTTTGCTTAAATGAAAGAGGAACTTCCCCTCTTCAATGATCTAGAGTTTCATTTAATTCAGAATTTAACTTCACCAATAGTGGCCCAGAGAAAAAGGCAAGGAAATCAGAAAAATCCGAAAAATTTAAAATTTTATTTTGCATGTTTTGGGTACTGTAGCTCGTTCCGCTTGGTTTGTAGTGCAGTTTAAAGTAATCTGTGAGGACCTCTGGCGAATGCAGGTGACAAAACTCGGATTTTTGAAACTTCTTCCCGTCAACTTTGACCCTCGTATCTCTGCTAGTTTAGAAGTTACAGCCATTTAAAGTTTTTGTGACAACTTTTTGTGATTGCAGCCGATCCAGACTAGCTAGAGGGCTGGTTTTTGGCTTAAATGAAAGAGGAACTTCCCCTCTTCAATGATCTAGAGTTTCATTTAATTCAGATTTTAACTTCACCAATAGTGGCCCAGAGAAAAAGGCAAGGAAATCAGAAAAATCCGAAAAATTTACAATTTTATTTTGCATGTTTTGGGTACTCTAGCTCGTTCCGCTTGGCTTGTAGTGCAGTTTAAAGTAATCTGTGAGGACCTCTGGCGATTGCAGGTGACAAAACTCGGATTTTTGAAACTTCTTCCCGTGCAACTTTGGCCCTCGTATCTCTGCTAGTTTAGAAGTTACAGCCATTTAAAGTTTTTGTGACAACTTTTTGTGATTGCAGCCGTTCCAGACTAGCTAGAGGGCTGGTTTTTGGCTTAAATGAAAGAGGAACTTCCCCTCTTCAATGATCTAGAGTTTCATTTAATTCAGATTTTAACTTCACCAATAGTGGCCCAGAGAAAAAGGCAAGGAAATCAGAAAAATCCGAAAAATTGAAAATTTTATTTTGCATGTTTTGGGTACTCTAGCTCGTTCCGCTTGGCTTGTAGTGCAGTTTAAAGTAATCTGTGAGGACCTCTGGCGATTGCAGGTGACAAAACTCGGATTTTTGAAACTTCTTCCCGTGCAACTTTGGCCCTCGTATCTCTGCTAGTTTAGAAGTTACAGCCATTTAAAGTTTTTGTGACAACTTTTTGTGATTGCAGCCGTTCCAGACTAGCTAGAGGGCTGGTTTTTGGCTTAAATGAAAGAGGAACTTCCCCTCTTCAATGATCTAGAGTTTCATTTAATTCAGATTTTAACTTCACCAATAGCGGCCCAGAGAAAAAGGCAAGGAAATCAAAAAAATCCGAAAAATTGAAAATTTTATTTTGCATGTTTTGGGTACTCTAGCTCGTTCCGCTTGGCTTGTAGTGCAGTTTAAAGTAATCTGTGAGGACCTCTGGCGATTGCAGGTGACAAAACTCGGATTTTTGAAACTTCTTCCCGTGCAACTTTTGCCCTCGTATCTCTGCTAGTTTAGAAGTTACAGCCATTTAAAGTTTTTGTGACAACTTTTTGTGATTGCAGCCGTTCCAGACTAGCTAGAGGGCTGGTTTTTGGCTTAAATGAAAGAGGAACTTCCCCTCTTCAATGATCTAGAGTTTCATTTAATTCAGATTTTATTTTCACCAATAGTGGCCCAGAGAAAAAGGCAAGGAAATCAAAAAAATCCGAAAAATTGAAAATTTTATTTTGCATGTTTTGGGTACTCTAGCTCGTTCCGCTTGTCTTGTAGTGCAGTTTAAAGTAATCTGTGAGGACCTCTGGCGATTGCAGGTGACAAAACTCGGATTTTTAAAACTTCTTCCCGTGCAACTTTGGCCCTCGTATCTCTGCTAGTTTAGAAGTTACAGCCATTTAAAGTTTTTGTGACAACTTTTTGTGATTGCAGCCGTTCCAGACTAGCCAGAGGGCTGGTTTTTGGCTTAAATGAAAGAGGAACTTCCCCTCTTCAATGATCTAGAGTTTCATTTAATTCAGATTTTAACTTCACCAATAGTGGCCCAGAGAAAAAGGCAAGGAAATCAGAAAAATCCGAAAAATTGAAAATTTTATTTTGCATGTTTTGGGTACTCTAGCTCGTTCCGCTTGGCTTGTAGTGCAGTTTAAAGTAATCTGTGAGGACCTCTGGCGATTGCAGGTGACAAAACTCGGATTTTTGAAACTTCTTCCCGTCAACTTTGGCCCTCGTATCTCTGCTAGTTTAGAAATTACAGCCATTTAAAGTTTTTGTGACTACTTTTTGTGATTGCAGCCGTTCCAGACTAGCTAGAGGGCTGGTTTTTGGCTTAAATGAAAGAGGAACTTCCCCTCTTCAATGATCTAGAGTTTCATTTAATTCAGATTTTAACTTCACCAATAGCGGCCCAGAGAAAAAGGCAAGGAAATCAAAAAAATCCGAAAAATTGAAAATTTTATTTTGCATGTTTTGGGTACTCTAGCTCGTTCCGCTTGGCTTGTAGTGCAGTTTAAAGTAATCTGTGAGGACCTCTGGCGATTGCAGGTAACAAAACTCGGATTTTTGAAACTTCTTCCCGTGCAACTTTTGCCCTCGTATCTCTGCTAGTTTAGAAGTTACAGCCATTTAAAGTTTTTGTGACAACTTTTTGTGATTGCAGCCGTTCCAGACTAGCTAGAGGGCTGGTTTTTGGCTTAAATGAAAGAGGAACTTCCCCTCTTCAATGATCTAGAGTTTCATTTAATTCAGATTTTAACTTCACCAATAGTGGCCCAGAGAAAAAGGCAAGGAAATCAGAAAAATCCGAAAAATTGACAATTTTATTTTGCATGTTTTGGGTACTCTAGCTCGTTCCGCTTGGCTTGTAGTGCAGTTTAAAGTAATCTGTGAGGACCTCTGGCGATTGCAGGTGACAAAACTCGGATTTTTGAAACTTCTTCCCGTGCAACTTTTGCCCTCGTATCTCTGCTAGTTTAGAAGTTACAGCCATTTAAAGTTTTTGTGACAACTCTTTGTGATTGCAGCCGTTCCAGACTAGCTAGAGGGCTGGTTTTTGGCTTAAATGAAAGAGGAACTTCCCCTCTTCAATGATCTAGAGTTTCATTTAATTCAGATTTTAACTTCACCAATAGTGGCCCAGAGAAAAAGGCAAGGAAATCAGAAAAATCCGAAAAATTGAAAATTTTATTTTGCATGTTTTGGGTACTCTAGCTCGTTCCGCTTGGCTTGTAGTGCAGTTTAAAGTAATCTGTGAGGACCTCTGGCGATTGTAGGTGACAAAACTCGGATTTTTGAAACTTCTTCCCGTGCAACTTTGGCCCTCGTATCTCTGCTAGTTTAGAAGTTACAGCCATTTAAAGTTTTTGTGACAACTTTTTGTGATTGCAGCCGTTCCAGACTAGCTAGAGGGCTGGTTTTTGGCTTAAATGAAAGAGGAACTTCCCCTCTTCAATGATCTAGAGTTTCATTTAATTCAGATTTTAACTTCACCAATAGCGGCCCAGAGAAAAAGGCAAGGAAATCAAAAAAATCCGAAAAATTGAAAATTTTATTTTGCATGTTTTGGGTACTCTAGCTCGTTCCGCTTGGCTTGTAGTGCAGTTTAAAGTAATCTGTGAGGACCTCTGGCGATTGCAGGTGACAAAACTCGGATTTTTGAAACTTCTTCCCGTGCAACTTTTGCCCTCGTATCTCTGCTAGTTTAGAAGTTACAGCCATTTAAAGTTTTTGTGACAACTTTTTGTGATTGCAGCCGTTCCAGACTAGCTAGAGGGCTGGTTTTTGGCTTAAATGAAAGAGGAACTTCCCCTCTTCAATGATCTAGAGTTTCATTTAATTCAGATTTTAACTTCACCAATAGTGGCCCAGAAAAAAAGGCAAGGAAATCAGAAAAATCCGAAAAGTTGAAAATTTTATTTTGCATGTTTTTGGTACTCTAGCTCGTTCCGCTTGGCTTGTAGTGCAGTTTAAAATAATCTGTGAGGACCTCTGGCGATTGCAGGTGACAAAACTCGGATTTTTGAAACTTCTTCCCGTGCAACTTTGGCCCTCGTATCTCTGCTAGTTTAGAAGTTACAGCCATTTAAAGTTTTTGTGACAACTTTTTGTGATTGCAGCCGTTCCAGACTAGCCAGAGGGCTAGTTTTTGGCTTAAATGAAAGAGGAACTTCCGCTCTTCAATGATCTAGAGTTTCATTTAATTCAGATTTTAACTTCACCAATAGTGGCCCAGAGAAAAAGGCAAGGAAATCAGAAAAATCCGAAAAATTGAAAATTTTATTTTGCATGTTTTGGGTACTCTAGCTCGTTCCGCTTGGCTTGTAGTGCAGTTTAAAGTAATCTGTGAGGACCTCTGGCGATTGCAGGTGACAAAACTCGGATTTTTGAAACTTCTTCCCGTCAACTTTGGCCCTCGTATCTCTGCTAGTTTAGAAGTTACAGCCATTTAAAGTTTTTGTGACTACTTTTTGTGATTGCAGCCGTTCCAGACTAGCTAGAGGGCTGGTTTTTGGCTTAAATGAAAGAGGAACTTCCCCTCTTCAATGATCTAGAGTTTCATTTAATTCAGATTTTAACTTCACCAATAGCGGCCCAGAGAAAAAGGCAAGGAAATCAAAAAAATCCGAAAAATTGAAAATTTTATTTTGCATGTTTTGGGTACTCTAGCTCGTTCCGCTTGGCTTGTAGTGCAGTTTAAAGTAATCTGTGAGGACCTCTGGCGATTGCAGGTGACAAAACTCGGATTTTTGAAACTTCTTCCCGTGCAACTTTGGCCCTCGTATCTCTGCTAGTTTAGAAGTTACAGCCATTTAAAGTTTTTGTGACAACTTTTTGTGATTGCAGCCGTTCCAGACTAGCTAGAGGGCTGGTTTTTGGCTTAAATGAAAGAGGAACTTCCCCTCTTCAATGATCTAGAGTTTCATTTAATTCAGATTTTAACTTCACCAATAGTGGCCCAGAGAAAAAGGCAAGGAAATCAGAAAAATCCGAAAAATTGACAATTTTATTTTGCATGTTTTGGGTACTCTAGCTCGTTCCGCATGGCTTGTAGTGCAGTTTAAAGTAATCTGTGAGGACCTCTGGCGATTGCAGGTGACAAAACTCGGATTTTTGAAACTTCTTCCCGTGCAACTTTTGCCCTCGTATCTCTGCTAGTTTAGAAGTTACAGCCATTTAAAGTTTTTGTGACAACTCTTTGTGATTGCAGCCGTTCCAGACTAGCTAGAGGGCTGGTTTTTGTCTTAAATGAAAGAGGAACTTCCCCTCTTCAATGATCTAGAGTTTCATTTAATTCAGATTTTAACTTCACCAATAGTGGCCCAGAGAAAAAGGCAAGGAAATCAGAAAAATCCGAAAAATTGAATATTTTATTTTGCATGTTTTGGGTACTCTAGCTCGTTCCGCTTGGCTTGTAGTGCAGTTTAAAGTAATCTGTGAGGACCTCTGGCGATTGTAGGTGACAAAACTCGGATTTTTGAAACTTCTTCCCGTGCAACTTTGGCCCTCGTATCTCTGCTAGTTTAGAAGTTACAGCCATTTAAAGTTTTTGTGACAACTTTTTGTGATTGCAGCCGTTCCAGACTAGCTAGAGGGCTGGTTTTTGGCTTAAATGAAAGAGGAACTTCCCCTCTTCAATGATCTAGAGTTTCATTTAATTCAGATTTTAACTTCACCAATAGCGGCCCAGAGAAAAAGGCAAGGAAATCAAAAAAATCCGAAAAATTGAAAATTTTATTTTGCATGTTTTGGGTACTCTAGCTCGTTCCGCTTGGCTTGTAGTGCAGTTTAAAGTAATCTGTGAGGACCTCTGGCGATTGCAGGTGACAAAACTTGGATTTTTGAAACTTCTTCCCGTGCAACTTTGGCCCTCGTATCTCTGCTAGTTTAGAAGTTACAGCCATTTAAAGTTTTTGTGACAACTTTTTGTGATTGCAGCCGTTCCAGACTAGCTAGAGGGCTGGTTTTTGGCTTAAATGAAAGAGGAACTTCCCCTCTTCAATGATCTAGAGTTTCATTTAATTCAGATTTTAACTTCACCAATAGTGGCCCAGAGAAAAAGGCAAGGAAATCAGAAAAATCCGAAAAATTGAAAATTTTATTTTGCATGTTTTGGGTACTCTAGCTCGTTGCGCTTGGCTTGTAGTGCAGTTTAAAGTAATCTGTGAGGACCTCTGGCGATTGCAGGTGACAAAACTCGGATTTTTGAAACTTCTTCCCGTGCAACTTTGGCCCTCGTATCTCTGCTAGTTTAGAAGTTACAGCCATTTAAAGTTTTTGTGACAACTTTTTGTGATTGCAGCCGTTCCAGACTAGCTAGAGGGCTGGTTTTTGGCTTAAATGAAAGAGGAACTTCCCCTCTTCAATGATCTAGAGTTTCATTTAATTCAGATTTTAACTTCACCAATAGTGGCCCAGAGAAAAAGGCAAGGAAATCAGAAAAATCCGAAAAATTGAAAATTTTATTTTGCATGTTTTGGGTACTCTAGCTCGTTTCGCTTGGCTTGTAGTGCAGTTTAAAGTAATCTGTGAGGACCTCTGGCGATTGCAGGTGACAAAACTCGGATTTTTGAAACTTCTTCCCGTGCAACTTTGGCCCTCGTATCTCTGCTAGTTTAGAAGTTACAGCCATTTAAAGTTTTTGTGACAACTTTTTGTGATTGCAGCCGTTCCAGACTAGCTAGAGGGCTGGTTTTTGGCTTAAATGAAAGAGGAACTTCCCCTCTTCAATGATCTAGAGTTTCATTTAATTCAGATTTTAACTTCACCAATAGTGGCCCAGAGAAAAAGGCAAGGAAATCAGAAAAATCCGAAAAATTGAAAATTTTATTTTGCATGTTTTGGGTACTCTAGCTCGTTCCGCTTGGCTTGTAGTGCAGTTTAAAGTAATCTGTGAGGACCTCTGGCGATTGCAGGTGACAAAACTCGGATTTTTGAAACTTCTTCCCGTGCAACTTTGGCCCTCGTATCTCTGCTAGTTTAGAAGTTACAGCCATTTAAAGTTTTTGTGACAACTTTTTGTGATTGCAGCCGTTCCAGACTAGCTAGAGGGCTGGTTTTTGGCTTAAATGAAAGAGGAACTTCCCCTCTTCAATGATCTAGAGTTTCATTTAATTCAGATTTTAACTTCACCAATAGTGGCTCAGAGAAAAAGGCAAGGAAATCAGAAAAATCCGAAAAATTGAAAATTTTATTTTGCATGTTTTGGGTACTCTAGCTCGTTTCGCTTGGCTTGTAGTGCAGTTTAAAGTAATCTGTGAGGACCTCTGGCGATTGCAGGTGACAAAACTCGGATTTTTGAAACTTCTTCCCGTGCAACTTTGGCCCTCGTATCTCTGCTAGTTTAGAAGTTACAGCCATTTAAAGTTTTTGTGACAACTTTTTGTGATTGCAGCCGTTCCAGACTAGCTAGAGGGCTGGTTTTTGGCTTAAATGAAAGAGGAACTTCCCCTCTTCAATGATCTAGAGTTTCATTTAATTCAGATTTTAACTTCACCAATAGTGGCCCAGAGAAAAAGGCAAGGAAATCAGAAAAATCCGAAAAATTGAACATTTTATTTTGCATGTTTTGGGTACTCTAGCTCGTTCCGCTTGGCTTGTAGTGCAGTTTAAAGTAATCTGTGAGGACCTCTGGCGATTGCAGGTGACAAAACTCGGATTTTTGAAACTTCTTCCCGTGCAACTTTGGCCCTCGTATCTCTGCTAGTTTAGAAGTTACAGCCATTTAAAGTTTTTGTGACAACTTTTTGTGATTGCAGCCGTTCCAGACTAGCTAGAGGGCTGGTTTTTGGCTTAAATGAAAGAGGAACTTCCCCTCTTCAATGATCTAGAGTTTCATTTAATTCAGATTTTAACTTCACCAATAGTGGCCCAGAGAAAAAGGCAAGGAAATCAGAAAAATCCGAAAAATTGAACATTTTATTTTGCATGTTTTGGGTACTCTAGCTCGTTCCGCTTGGCTTGTAGTGCAGTTTAAAGTAATCTGTGAGGACCTCTGGCGATTGCAGGTGACAAAACTCGGATTTTTGAAACTTCTTCCCGTCAACTTTTGCCCTCGTATCTCTGCTAGTTTAGAAGTTACAGCCATTTAAAGTTTTTGTGACAACTTTTTGTGATTGCAGCCGTTCCAGACTAGCTAGAGGGCTGGTTTTTGGCTTAAATGAAAGAGGAACTTCCCCTCTTCAATGATCTAGAGTTTCATTTAATTCAGATTTTAACTTCACCAATAGTGGCCCAGAGAAAAAGGCAAGGAAATCAGAAAAATACGAAAAATTGAAAATTTTATTTTGCATGTTTTGGGTACTCTAGCTCGTTCCGCTTGGCTTGTAGTGCAGTTTAAAGTAATCTGTGAGGACCTCTGGCGATTGCAGGTGACAAAACTCGGATTTTTGAAACTTCTTCCCGTGCAACTTTGGCCCTCGTATCTCTGCTAGTTTAGAAGTTACAGCCATTTAAAGTTTTTGTGACAACTTTTTGTGATTGCAGCCGTTCCAGACTAGCTAGAGGGCTGGTTTTTGGCTTAAATGAAAGAGGAACTTCCCCTCTTCAATGATCTAGAGTTTCATTTAATTCAGATTTTAACTTCACCAATAGTGGCCCAGAGAAAAAGGCAAGGAAATCAGAAAAATCCGAAAAATTGAAAATTTTATTTTGCATGTTTTGGGTACTCTAGCTCTTTCCGCTTGGCTTGTAGTGCAGTTTAAAGTAATCTGTGAGGACCTCTGGCGATTGCAGGTGACAAAACTCGGATTTTTGAAACTTCTTCCCGTGCAACATTGGCCCTCGTATCTCTGCTAGTTTAGAAGTTACAGCCATTTAAAGTTTTTGTGACAACTTTTTGTGATTGCAGCCGTTCCAGACTAGCTAGAGGGCTGGTTTTTGGCTTAAATGAAAGAGGAACTTCCCCTCTTCAATGATCTAGAGTTTCATTTAATTCAGATTTTAACTTCACCAATAGTGGCCCAGAGAAAAAGGCAAGGAAATCAGAAAAATCCGAAAAATTGAAAATTTTATTTTGCATGTTTTGGGTACTCTAGTTCGTTGCGCTTGGCTTGTAGTGCAGTTTAAAGTAATCTGTGAGGACCTCTGGCGATTGCAGGTGACAAAACTCGGATTTTTGAAACTTCTTCCCGTGCAACTTTGGCCCTCGTATCTCTGCTAGTTTAGAAGTTACAGCCATTTAAAGTTTTTGTGACAACTTTTTGTGATTGCAGCCGTTCCAGACTAGCTAGAGGGCTGGTTTTTGGCTTAAATGAAAGAGGAACTTCCCCTCTTCAATGATCTAGAGTTTCATTTAATTCAGATTTTAACTTCACCAATAGTGGCCCAGAGAAAAAGGCAAGGAAATCAGAAAAATCCGAAAAATTGAAAATTTTATTTTGCATGCTTTGGGTACTCTAGCTCGTTGCGCTTGGCTTGTAGTGCAGTTTAAAGTAATCTGTGAGGACCTCTGGCGATTGCAGGTGACAAAACTCGGATTTTTGAAACTTCTTCCCGTGCAACTTTGGCCCTCGTATCTCTGCTAGTTTAGAAGTTAAAGCCATTTAAAGTTTTTGTGACAACTTTTTGTGATTGCAGCCGTTCCAGACTAGCTAGAGGGCTGGTTTTTGGCTTAAATGAAAGAGGAACTTCCCCTCTTCAATGATCTAGAGTTTCATTTAATTCAGATTTTAACTTCACCAATAGTGGCCCAGAGAAAAAGGCAAGGAAATCAGAAAAATCCGAAAAATTGAAAATTTTATTTTCCATGTTTTGGGTACTCTAGCTCGTTCCGCTTGGCTTGTAGTGCAGTTTAAAGTAATCTGTGAGGACCTCTGGCGATTGCAGGTGACAAAACTCGGATTTTTGAAACTTCTTCCCGTGCAACTTTGGCCCTCGTATCTCTGCTAGTTTAGAAGTTACAGCCATTTAAAGTTTTTGTGACAACTTTTTGTGACTGCAGCCGTTCCAGACTAGCTAGAGGGCTGGTTTTTGGCTTAAATGAAAGAGGAACTTCCCCTCTTCAATGATCTAGAGTTTCATTTAATTCAGATTTTAACTTCACCAATAGTGGCCCAGAGGAAAAGGCAAGGAAATCAGAAAAATTCGAAAAATTGAAAATTTTATTTTGCATGTTTTGGGTACTCTAGCTCGTTCCGCTTGGCTTGTAGTGCAGTTTAAAGTAATCTGTGAGGACCTCTGGCGATTGCAGGTGACAAAACTCGGATTTTTGAAACTTCTTCCCGTGCAACTTTGGCCCTCGTATCTCTGCTAGTTTAGAAGTTACAGCCACTTAAAGTTTTTGTGACAACTTTTTGTGATTGCAGCCGTTCCAGACTAGCTAGAGGGCTGGTTTTTGGCTTAAATGAAAGAGGAACTTCCCCTCTTCAATGATCTAGAGTTTCATTTAATTCAGATTTTAACTTCACCAATAGTGTCCCAGAGAAAAAGGCAAGGAAATCAGAAAAATCCGAAAAATTGACAATTTTATTTTGCATGTTTTGGGTACTCTAGCTCGTTCCGCTTGGCTTGTAGTGCAGTTTAAAGTAATCTGTGAGGACCTCTGGCGATTGCAGGTGACAAAACTCGGATTTTTGAAACTTTTTCCCGTGCAACTTTGGCCCTCGTATCTCTGCTAGTTTAGAAGTTACAGCCATTTAAAGTTTTTGTGACAACTTTTTGTGATTGCAGCCGTTCCAGACTAGCTAGAGGGCTGGTTTTTGGCTTAAATGAAAGAGGAACTTCCCCTCTTCAATGATCTAGAGTTTCATTTGATTCAGATTTTAACTTCACCAATAGTGGCCCAGAGAAAAAGGCAAGGAAATCAGAAAAATCCGAAAAATTGACAATTTTATTTTGCATGTTTTGGGTACTCTAGCTCGTTCCGCTTGGCTTGTAGTGCAGTTTAAAGTAATCTGTGAGGACCTCTGGCGATTGCAGGTGACAAAACTCGGATTTTTGAAACTTTTTCCCGTGCAACTTTGGCCCTCGTATCTCTGCTAGTTTAGAAGTTACAGCCATTTAAAGTTTTTGTGACAACTTTTTGTGACTGCAGCCGTTCCAGACTAGCTAGAGGACTGGTTTTTGGCTTAAATGAAAGAGGAACTTCCCCTCTTCAATGATCTAGAGTTTCATTTAATTCAGATTTTAACTTCACCAATAGTGGCCCAGAGAAAAAGGCAAGGAAATCAGAAAAATCCGAAAAATTGACAATTTTATTTTGCATGTTTTGGGTACTCTAGCTCGTTCCGCTTGGCTTGTAGTGCAGTTTAAAGTAATCTGTGAGGACCTCTGGCGATTGCAGGTGACAAAACTCGGATTTTTGAAACTTCTTCCCGTCAACTTTGGCCCTCGTATCTCTGCTAGTTTAGAAGTTACAGCCATTTAAAGTTTTTGTGACAACTTTTTGTGATTGCAGCCGTTCCAGACTAGCTAGAGGGCTGGTTTTTGGCTTAAATGAAAGAGGAACTTCCCCTCTTCAATGATCTAGAGTTTCATTTAATTCAGATTTTAACTTCACCAAAAGTGGCCCAGAGAAAAAGGCAAGGAAATCAGAAAAATCCGAAAAATTGAAAATTTGATTTTGCATGTTTTGGGTACTCTAGCTCGTTCCGCTTGGCTTGTAGTGCAGTTTAAAGTAATCTGTGAGGACCTCTGGCGATTGCAGGTGACAAATCTCGGATTTTTGAAACTTCTTCCCGTGCAACTTTGGCCCTCGTATCTCTGCTAGTTTAGAAGTTACAGCCATTTAAAGTTTTTGTGACAACTTTTTGTGATTGCAGCCGTTCCAGACTAGCTAGAGGGCTGGTTTTTGGCTTAAATGAAAGAGGAACTTCCCCTCTTCAATGATCTAGAGTTTCATTTAATTCAGATTTTAACTTCACCAATAGTGGCCCAGAGAAAAAGGCAAGGAAATCAGAAAAATCCGAAAAATTGAAAATTTTATTTTGCATGTTTTGGGTACTCTAGCTCGTTCCGCTTGGCTTGTAGTGCAGTTTAAAGTAATCTGTGAGGACCTCTGGCGATTGCAGGTGACAAAACTCGGATTTTTGAAACTTCTTCCCGTGCAACTTTGGCCCTCGTATCTCTGCTAGTTTAGAAGTTACAGCCACTTAAAGTTTTTGTGACAACTTTTTGTGATTGCAGCCGTTCCAGACTAGCTAGAGGGCTGGTTTTTGGCTTAAATGAAAGAGGAACTTCCCCTCTTCAATGATCTAGAGTTTCATTTAATTCAGATTTTAACTTCACCAATAGTGGCCCAGAGAAAAAGGCAAGGAAATCAGAAAAATCCGAAAAATTGAAAATTTTATTTTATATGTTTTGGGTACTCTAGCTCTTTCCGCTTGGCTTGTAGTGCAGTTTAAAGTAATCTGTGAGGACCTCTGGCGATTGCAGGTGACAAAACTCGGATTTTTGAAACTTCTTCCCGTGCAACTTTGGCCCTCGTATCTCTGCTAGTTTAGAAGTTACAGCCATTTAAAGTTTTTGTGACAACTTTTTGTGATTGCAGCCGTTCCAGAGAGGGCTGGTTTTTGGCTTAAATGAAAGAGGAACTTCCCCTCTTCAATGATCTAGAGTTTCATTTAATTCAGATTTTAACTTCACCAATAGTGGCCCAGAGAAAAAGGCAAGGAAATCAGAAAAATCCGAAAAATTGAAAATTTTATTTTGCATGTTTTGGGTACTCTAGCTCGTTGCGCTTGGCTTGTAGTGCAGTTTAAAGTAATCTGTGAGGACCTCTGGCGATTGCAGGTGACAAAACTCGGATTTTTGAAACTTCTTCCCGTGCAACTTTGGCCCTCGTATCTCTGCTAGTTTAGAAGTTAAAGCCATTTAAAGTTTTTGTGACAACTTTTTGTGATTGCAGCCGTTCCAGACTAGCTAGAGGGCTGGTTTTTGGCTTAAATGAAAGAGGAACTTCCCCTCTTCAATGATCTAGAGTTTCATTTAATTCAGATTTTAACTTCACCAATAGTGGCCCAGAGAAAAAGGCAAGGAAATCAGAAAAATCCGAAAAATTGAAAATTTTATTTTCCATGTTTTGGGTACTCTAGCTCGTTCCGCTTGGCTTGTAGTGCAGTTTAAAGTAATCTGTGAGGACCTCTGGCGATTGCAGGTGACAAAACTCGGATTTTTGAAACTTCTTCCCGTGCAACTTTGGCCCTCGTATCTCTGCTAGTTTAGAAGTTACAGCCATTTAAAGTTTTTGTGACAACTTTTTGTGATTGCAGCCGTTCCAGACTAGCTAGAGGGCTGGTTTTTAGCTTAAATGAAAGAGGAACTTCCCCTCTTCAATGATCTAGAGTTTCATTTAATTCAGATTTTAACTTCACCAATAGTGGCCCAGAGAAAAAGGCAAGGAAATCAGAAAAATCCGAAAAATTGACAATTTTATTTTGCATGTTTTGGGTACTCTAGCTCGTTCCGCTTGGCTTGTAGTGCAGTTTAAAGTAATCTGTGAGGACCTCTGGCGATTGCAGGTGACAAAACTCGGATTTTTGAAACTTTTTCCCGTGCAACTTTGGCCCTCGTATCTCTGCTAGTTTAGAAGTTACAGCCATTTAAAGTTTTTGTGACTACTTTTTGTGATTGCAGCCGTTCCAGACTAGCTAGAGGGCTGGTTTTTGGCTTAAATGAAAGAGGAACTTCCCCTCTTCAATGATCTAGAGTTTCATTTAATTCAGATTTTAACTTCACCAATAGTGGCCCAGAGAAAAAGGCAAGGAAATCAGAAAAATCCGAAAAATTGAAAATTTTATTTTGCATGTTTTGGGTACTCTAGCTCGTTCCGCTTGGCTTGTAGTGCAGTTTAAAGTAATCTGTGAGGACCTCTGGCGATTGCAGGTGACAAAACTCGAATTTTTGAAACTTCTTCCCGTGCAACTTTGGCCCTCGTATCTCTGCTAGTTTAGAAGTTACAGCCATTTAAAGTTTTTGTGACAACTTTTTGTGATTGCAGCCGTTCCAGAGAGGGCTGGTTTTTGGCTTAAATGAAAGAGGAACTTCCCCTCTTCAATGATCTAGAGTTTCATTTAATTCAGATTTTAACTTCACCAATAGTGGCCCAGAGAAAAAGGCAAGGAAATCAGAAAAATCCGAAAAATTGAAAATTTTATTTTGCATGTTTTGGGTACTCTAGCTCGTTCCGCTTGGCTTGTAGTGCAGTTTAAAGTAATCTGTGAGGACCTCTGGCGATTGCAGGTGACAAAACTCGGATTTTTGAAACTTTTTCCCGTGCAACTTTGGCCCTCGTATCTCTGCTAGTTTAGAAGTTACAGCCATTTAAAGTTTTTGTGACAACTTTTTGTGATTGCAGCCGTTCCAGACTAGCTAGAGGGCTGGTTTTTAGCTTAAATGAAAGAGGAACTTCCCCTCTTCAATGATCTAGAGTTTCATTTAATTCAGATTTTAACTTCACCAATAGTGGCCCAGAGAAAAAGGCAAGGAAATCAGAAAAATCCGAAAAATTGACAATTTTATTTTGCATGTTTTGGGTACTCTAGCTCGTTCCGCTTGGCTTGTAGTGCAGTTTAAAGTAATCTGTGAGGACCTCTGGCGATTGCAGGTGACAAAACTCGGATTTTTGAAACTTTTTCCCGTGCAACTTTGGCCCTCGTATCTCTGCTAGTTTAGAAGTTACAGCCATTTAAAGTTTTTGTGACTACTTTTTGTGTAGTGCAGTTTAAAGTAATCTGTGAGGACCTCTGGCGATTGCAGGTGACAAAACTCGGATTTTTGAAACTTCTTCCCGTGCAACTTTGGCCCTCGTATCTCTGCTAGTTTAGAAGTTACAGCCATTTAAAGTTTTTGTGACTACTTTTTGTGTAGTGCAGTTTAAAGTAATCTGTGAGGACCTCTGGCGATTGCAGGTGACAAAACTCGGATTTTTGAAACTTCTTCCCGTGCAACTTTGGCCCTCGTATCTCTGCTAGTTTAGAAGTTACAGCCATTTAAAGTTTTTGTGACAACTTTTTGTGATTGCAGCCGTTCCAGACTCGCTAGAGGGCTGGTTTTTGGCTTAAATGAAAGAGGAACTTCCCCTCTTCAATGATCTAGAGTTTCATTTAATTCAGATTTTAACTTCACCAATAGTGGCCCAGAGAAAAAGGCAAGGAAATCAGAAAAATCCGAAAAATTGAAAATTTTATTTTGCATGTTTTGGGTACTCTAGCTCGTTGCGCTTGGCTTGTAGTGCAGTTTAAAGTAATCTGTGAGGACCTCTGGCGATTGCAGGTGACAAAACTCGGATTTTTGAAACTTCTTCCCGTGCAACTTTGGCCCTCGTATCTCTGCTAGTTTAGAAGTTACAGCCATTTAAAGTTTTTGTGACAACTTTTTGTGATTGCAGCCGTTCCAGACTAGCTAGAGGGCTGGTTTTTGGCTTAAATGAAAGAGGAACTTCCCCTCTTCAATGATCTAGAGTTTCATTTAATTCAGATTTTAACTTCACCAATAGTGGCCCAGAGAAAAAGGCAAGGAAATCAGAAAAATCCGAAAAATTGAAAATTTTATTTTGCATGTTTTGGGTACTCTACCTCGTTCCGCTTGGCTTGTAGTGCAGTTTAAAGTAATCTGTGAGGACCTCTGGCGATTGCAGGTGACAAAACTCGGATTTTTGAAACTTTTTCCCGTGCAACTTTGGCCCTCGTATCTCTGCTAGTTTAGAAGTTACAGCCATTTAAAGTTTTTGTGACAACTTTTTGTGATTGCAGCCGTTCCAGACTAGCTAGAGGGCTGGTTTTTAGCTTAAATGAAAGAGGAACTTCCCCTCTTCAATGATCTAGAGTTTCATTTAATTCAGATTTTAACTTCACCAATAGTGGCCCAGAGAAAAAGGCAAGGAAATCAGAAAAATCCGAAAAATTTAAAATTTTATTTTGCATGTTTTGGGTACTCTAGCTCGTTCCGCTTGGCTTGTAGTGCAGTTTAAAGTAATCTGTGAGGACCTCTGGCGATTGCAGGTGACAAAACTCGGATTTTTGAAACTTCTTCCCGTGCAACTTTGGCCCTCGTATCTCTGCTAGTTTAGAAGTTACAGCCATTTAAAGTTTTTGTGACAACTTTTTGTGATTGCAGCCGTTCCAGACTAGCTAGAGGGCTGGTTTTTGGCTTAAATGAACGAGGAACTTCCCCTCTTCAATGATCTAGAGTTTCATTTAATTCAGATTTTAACTTCACCAATAGTGGCCCAGAGAAAAAGGCAAGGAAATCAAAAAAATCCGAAAAATTGAAAATTTTATTTTGCATGTTTTGGGTACTCTAGCTCGTTCCGCTTGGCTTGTAGTGCAGTTTAAAGTAATCTGTGAGGACCTCTGGCGATTGCAGGTGACAAAACTCGGATTTTTGAAACTTCTTCCCGTGCAACTTTGGCCCTCGTATCTCTGCTAGTTTAGAAGTTACAGCCATTTAAAGTTTTTGTGACAACTTTTTGTGATTGCAGCCGTTCCAGACTAGCTAGAGGGCTGGTTTTTGGCTTAAATGAAAGAGGAACTTCCCCTCTTCAATGATCTAGAGTTTCATTTAATTCAGATTTTAACTTCACCAATAGTGGCCCAGAGAAAAAGGCAAAGAAATCAAAAAAATCCGAAATATTGAAAATTTTATTTTGCATGTTTTGGATACTCTAGCTCGTTCCGCTTGGCTTGTAGTGCAGTTTAAAGTAATCTGTGAGGACCTCTGGCGATTGCAGGTGACAAAACTCGGATTTTTGAAACTTCTTCCCGTGCAACTTTGGCCCTCGTATCTCTGCTAGTTTAGAAGTTACAGCCATTTAAAGTTTTTGTGACAACTTTTTGTGACTGCAGCCGTTCCAGACTAGCTAGAGGGCTGGTTTTTGGCTTAAATGAAAGAGGAACTTCCCCTCTTCAATGATCTAGAGTTTCATTTAATTCAGATTTTAACTTCACCAATAGTGGCCCAGAGAAAAAGGCAAGGAAATCAGAAAAATCCGAAAAATTGAAAATTTTATTTTGCATGTTTTGGGTACTCTAGCTCGTTCCGCTTGGCTTGTAGTGCAGTTTAAAGTAATCTGTGAGGACCTCTGGCGATTGTAGGTGACAAAACTCGGATTTTTGAAACTTCTTCCCGTGCAACTTTGGCCCTCGTATCTCTGCTAGTTTAGAAGTTACAGCCATTTAAAGTTTTTGTGACAACTTTTTGTGATTGCAGCCGTTCCAGACTAGCTAGAGGGCTGGTTTTTGGCTTAAATGAAAGAGGAACTTCCCCTCTTCAATGATCTAGAGTTTCATTTAATTCAGATTTTAACTTCACCAATAGTGGCCCAGAGAAAAAGGCAAAGAAATCAAAAAAATCCGAAAAATTGAAAATTTTCTTTTGCATGTTTTGGATACTCTAGCTCGTTCCGCTTGGCTTGTAGTGCAGTTTAAAGTAATCTGTGAGGACCTCTGGCGATTGCAGGTGACAAAACTCGGATTTTTGAAACTTCTTCCCGTGCAACTTTGGCCCTCGTATCTCTGCTAGTTTAGAAGTTACAGCCATTTAAAGTTTTTGTGACAACTTTTTGTGACTGCAGCCGTTCCAGACTAGCTAGAGGGCTGGTTTTTGGCTTAAATGAAAGAGGAACTTCCCCTCTTCAATGATCTAGAGTTTCATTTAATTCAGATTTTAACTTCACCAATAGTGGCCCAGAGAAAAAGGCAAGGAAATCAGAAAAATCCGAAAAATTGAAAATTTTATTTTGCATGTTTTGGGTACTCTAGCTTGTTCCGCTTGGCTTGTAGTGCAGTTTAAAGTAATCTGTGAGGACCTCTGGCGATTGCAGGTGACAAAACTCGGATTTTTGAAACTTTTTCCCGTGCAACTTTGGCCCTCGTATCTCTGCTAGTTAAGAAGTTACAGCCATTTAAAGTTTTTGTGACAACTTTTTGTGATTGCAGCCGTTCCAGACTAGCTAGAGGGCTGGTTTTTAGCTTAAATGAAAGAGGAACTTCCCCTCTTCAATGATCTAGAGTTTCATTTAATTCAGATTTTAACTTCACCAATAGTGGCCCAGAGAAAAAGGCAAAGAAATCAAAAAAATCCGAAAAATTGAAAATTTTATTTTGCATGTTTTGGATACTCTAGCTCGTTCCGCTTGGCTTGTAGTGCAGTTTAAAGTAATCTGTGAGGACCTCTGGCGATTGCAGGTGACAAAACTCGGATTTTTGAAACTTCTTCCCGTGCAACTTTGGCCCTCGTATCTCTGCTAGTTTAGAAGTTACAGCCATTTAAAATTTTTGTGACAACTTTTTGTGATTGCAGCCGTTCCAGACTAGCTAGAGGGCTGGTTTTTGGCTTAAATGAAAGAGGAACTTCCGCTCTTCAATGATCTAGAGTTTCATTTAATTCAGATTTTAACTTCACCAATAGTGGCCCAGAGAAAAAGGCAAAGCAATCAGAAAAATCCGAAAAATTGAAAATTTTATTTTGCATGTTTTGGGTACTCTAGCTCTTTCCGCTTGGCTTGTAGTGCAGTTTAAAGTAATCTGTGAGGACCACTGGCGATTGCAGGTGACAAAACTCGGATGTTTGAAACTTCTTCCCCTGCAACTTTGGCCCTCGTATCTCTGCTAGTTTAGAAGTTACAGCCATTTAAAGTTTTTGTGACAACTTTTTGTGATTGCAGCCGTTCCAGACTAGCTAGAGGGCTGGTTTTTGGCTTAAATGAAAGAGGAACTTCCCCTCTTCAATGATCTAGAGTTTCATTTAATTCAGATTTTAACTTCACCAATAGTGGCCCAGAGAAAAAGGCAAGGAAATCAGAAAAATCCGAAAAATTGAAAATTTTATTTTGCATGTTTTGGGTACTCTAGCTCTTTCCGCTTGGCTTGTAGTGCAGTTTAAAGTAATCTGTGAGGACCTCTGGCGATTGCAGGTGACAACACTCGGATTTTTGAAACTTCTTCCCCTGCAACTTTGACCCTCGTATCTCTGCTAGTTTAGAAGTTACAGCCATTTAAAGTTTTTGTGACAACTTTTTGTGATTGCAGCCGTTCCAGACTAGCTAGAGGGCTGGTTTTTGGTTTAAATGAAAGAGGAACTTCCCCTCTTCAATGATCTAGAGTTTCATTTAAGTCAGATTTTAACTTCACCAATAGTGGCCCAGAGAAAAAGGCAAGGAAATCAGAAAAATTCGAAAAATTGAAAATTTTATTTTGCATGTTTTGGGTACTCTAGCTCGTTCCGCTTGGCTTGTAGTGCAGTTTAAAGTAATCTGTGAGGACCTCTGGCGATTGCAGGTGACAAAACTCGGATTTTTGAAACTTCTTCCCGTGCAACTTTGGCCCTCGTATCTCTGCTAGTTTAGAAGTTACAGCCATTTAAAGTTCTTGTGACAACTTTTTGTGATTGCAGCCGTTTCAGACTAGCTAGAGGGCTGGTTTTTGGCTTAAATGAAAGAGGAACTTCCGCTCTTCAATGATCTAGACTTTCATTTAATTCAGATTTTAACTTCACCAATAGTGGCCCAGAGGAAAAGGCAAGGAAATCAGAAAAATCCGAAAAATTGAAAATTTTATTTTGCATGTTTTGGGTACTCTACCCATTTCCGCTTGGCTTGTAGTGCAGTTTAAAGTAATCTGTGAGGACCTCTGGCGATTGCAGGTGACAAAACTCGGATTTTTGAAACTTCTTCCCGTGCAACTTTGGCCCTCGTATCTCTGCTAGTTTAGAAGTTACAGCCATTTAAAGTTTTTGTGACAACTTTTTGTGATTGCAGCCGTTCCAGACTAGCTAGAGGGCTGGTTTTTGGCTTAAATGAAAGAGGAACTTCCGCTCTTCAATGATCTAGAGTTTCATTTAATTCAGATTTTAACTTCACCAATAGTGGCCCAGAGAAAAAGGCAAGAAAAATCCGAAAAATTGAAAATTTTATTTTGCATGTTTTGGGTACTCTAGCTCGTTCCGCTTGGCTTGTAGTGCAGTTTAAAGTAATCTGTGAGGACCTCTGGCGATTGCAGGTGACAAAACTCGGATTTTTGAAACTTCTTCCCGTGCAACTTTGGCCCTCGTATCTCTGCTAGTTTAGAAGTTACAGCCATTTAAAGTTTTTGTGACAACTTTTTGTGATTGCAGCCGTTCCAGACTAGCTAGAGGGCTGGTTTTTGGCTTAAATGAAAGAGGAACTTCCCCTCTTCAATGATCTAGAGTTTCATTTAATTCAGATTTTAACTTCACCAATAGTGGCCCAGAGAAAAAGGCAAGGAAATCAGAAAAATCCGAAAAATTGAAAATTTTATTTTGCATGTTTTGGGTACTCTAGCTCGTTCCGCTTGGCTTGTAGTGCAGTTTAAAGTAATCTGTGAGGACCTCTGGCGATTGCAGGTGACAAAACTCGGATTTTTGAAACTTCTTCCCGTGCAACTTTGGCCCTCGTATCTCTGCTAGTTTAGAAGTTACAGCCATTTAAAGTTTTTGTGACAACTTTTTGTGATTGCAGCCGTTCCAGACTAGCTAGAGGGCTGGTTTTTGGCTTAAATGAAAGAGGAACTTCCGCTCTTCAATAATCTAAAGTTTCATTTAATTCAGATTTTAACTTCACCAATAGTGGCTCAGAGAAAAAGGCAAGGAAATCAGAAAAATCCGAAAAATTGAAAATTTTATTTTGCATGTTTTGGGTACTCTAGCTCGTTCCGCTTGGCTTGTAGTGCAGTTTAAAGTAATCTGTGAGAACCTCTGGCGATTGCAGATGACAAAACTCGGATTTTTGAAACTTCTTCCCGTGCAACTTTGGCCCTCGTATCTCTGCTAGTTTAGAAGTTACAGCCATTTAAAGTTCTTGTGACAACTTTTTGTGATTGCAGCCGTTTCAGACTAGCTAGAGGGCTGGTTTTTGGCTTAAATGAAAGAGGAACTTCCGCTCTTCAATGATCTAGACTTTCATTTAATTCAGATTTTAACTTCACCAATAGTGGCCCAGAGGAAAAGGCAAGGAAATCAGAAAAATCCGAAAAATTGAAAATTTTATTTTGCATGTTTTGGGTACTCTACCCATTTCCGCTTGGCTTGTAGTGCAGTTTAAAGTAATCTGTGAGGACCTCTGGCGATTGCAGGTGACAAAACTCGGATTTTTGAAACTTCTTCCCGTGCAACTTTGGCCCTCGTATCTCTGCTAGTTTAGAAGTTACAGCCATTTAAAGTTTTTGTGACAACTTTTTGTGATTGCAGCCGTTCCAGACTAGCTAGAGGGCTGGTTTTTGGCGTAAATGAAAGAGGAACTTCCGCTCTTCAATGATCTAGAGTTTCATTTAATTCAGATTTTAACTTCACCAATAGTGGCCCAGAGAAAAAGGCAAGAAAAATCCGAAAAATTGAAAATTTTATTTTGCATGTTTTGGGTACTCTAGCTCGTTCCGCTTGGCTTGTAGTGCAGTTTAAAGTAATCTGTGAGGACCTCTGGCGATTGCAGGTGACAAAACTCGGATTTTTGAAACTTCTTCCCGTGCAACTTTGGCCCTCGTATCTCTGCTAGTTTAGAAGTTTCAGCCATTTAAAGTTTTTGTGACAACCTTTTGTGATTGCAGCCGTTCCAGACTAGCTAGAGGGCTGGTTTTTGGCTTAAATGAAAGAGGAACTTCCCCTCTTCAATGATCTAGAGTTTCATTTAATTCAGATTTTAACTTCAC
Source organism: Coelopa pilipes (assembly GCA_947389925.1). Taxonomy (NCBI): domain Eukaryota; kingdom Metazoa; phylum Arthropoda; class Insecta; order Diptera; family Coelopidae; genus Coelopa; species Coelopa pilipes. The sequence goes on along the minus strand of OX376700.1, from coordinate 26,985,510 downwards.
CAATAGTGGCCCAGAGAAAAAGGCAAGGAAATCAGAAAAATCCGAAAAATTGAAAATTTTATTTTGCATGTTTTGGGTACTCTAGCTATTTCCGCTTGGCTTGTAGTGCAGTTTAAAGTAATCTGTGAGGACCTCTGGCGATTGTTGGTGACAAAACTCGGATTTTTGAAACTTCTTCCCGTGCAACTTTTGCCCTCGTATCTCTGCTAGTTTAGAAGTTACGGCCATTTAAAGTTTTTGTGACAACTTTTTGTGATTTCAGCCGTTCCAGACTAGCTAGAGGGCTGGTTTTTGGCTTAAATGAAAGAGAAACTTCCGCTCTTCAATGATCTAGAGTTTCATTTAATTCAGATTTTAACTTCAACAATAGTGGCCCAGAGAAAAAGGCAAGGAAATCAGAATAATCCGAAAAATTTAAAATGTTATTTTGCATGTTTTGGGTACTCTAGCTCTTTCCGCTTGGCTTGTAGTGCAGTTTAAAGTAATCTGTGAGGACCTCTGGCGATTGCAGGTGACAAAACTCGGATTTTTGAAACTTCTTCCCGTGCAACTTTGGCCCTCGTATCTCTGCTAGTTTAGAAGTTACAGCCATTTAAAGTTTTTGTGACAACTTTTTGTGATTGCAGCCGTTTCAGACTAGCTAGAGGGCTGGTTTTTGGCTTAAATGAAAGAGGAACTTCCCCTCTTCAATGATCTAGAGTTTCATTTAATTCAGATTTTAACTTCACCAATAGTGGCCCAGAGAAAAAGGCAAGGAAATCAGAAAAATCCGAAAAATTGAAATTTTTATTTTGCATGTTTTGGGTACTCTACCCATTTCCGCTTGGCTTGTAGTGCAGTTTAAAGTAATCTGTGAGGACCTCTGGCGATTGCTGGTGACAAAACTCGGATTTTTGAAACTTCTTCCCGTGCAACTTTGGCCCTCGTATCTCTGCTAGTTTAGAAGTTTCAGCCATTTAAAGTTTTTGTGACAACTTTTTGTGATTGTAGCCGTTCCAGACTAGCTAGAGGGCTGGCCACACGTACACACATTCAGCATAAAAAAAAAAATAAAATGGCTAACGAATTAAGAACGGGTTTTGAGAAATTGAATCGCAAAAATTATTTAATTTGGAAGAAAAAGGCGGAATGCGTCCTGATAAAAGAAGATACCTGGAGCGCAATTTGTGAAGAAAGTCCTGCAAGTCCTGATGAAAAATGGAAACGCAAGGATCAAGGTGCAAAGGCTTCAATATATTTGATGATCGAGGACGATTTGTATTATATAATTGAGAATGCCGAAACTGCGAGGGTTGCGTGGAACTGCATACGTGAGCATTTTGAAAATTATTCATTTAGTGAGTGCGCTTTTATTATGAAGAACATATGCAAAATGCAACTATCTGAAGACGGAGATTTGGAACAACACATCAACGAAATGCAGCAAGAATTAAAGAAGTTGTCAGCAATGGGAGATGCATTGAGTGAAAAATGGGAAGTCGCAATGATTTTGAGCAGTCTGCCGGAATCATACGATGTATTGGTCACAACTCTAGAAGCAAGAAGTGAAGGAGTTCCTTCGCTGAAGATGGTCAAATCAAAACTTCTGGAAGAATACAAGAAGAGAATTCATAAGGTAGCCACATCCAGTATGGAAATATCAGCATTAAAGATTAATCATGGTCAGGGTAAGCGTCAGGACAAAATTCATTCTTCATCATCTGTTGTTTGTTTTTATTGTCAAAAACCTGGTCATTATCGTAAGGACTGTAGATTTTATCAGGCTTATTTGAAAAAGAAATCAAGGTCTAATATGGTATTTGCTGAGAAGAATATGGATGGTCGAGAAGACAAATGTTTTTGGTCTGGAAAGTTCAATGAAAGAAATAATTGGTATGTAGACTCTGGTGCAACGAGTCACATTACAAATCAGAGAGATATTTTTGTGTCGTTTGATGAAAATTACCAGGAAGTAGTCTATGTCGCCAATGGATCAAGGTTGAAGGTTCATGGCAGAGGTAACATAAACTTGTTTGTTGTTAATAAGTCTGGTAATATAGAAAGAATATTAGTTAAAGATGTTTTATATGTTCCAACTATACAGAGTAACTTGTTATCTGTCCATAAGCTAATTGAAAAGAAGTTACAAGTTATCTTTAAAGATAGATTTTGCGAAATTATGGACAGTGATGGAGTTATTGCGATTGCAGAGTTGTACAATAATTTGTTCAAGTTAAAAATTAAGAACAATTTTGAAAAGAAAGAATTAGTTAACCTAACCACTGAAATTGAATGTGTTCACAATTGGCATAGAAGATTTGCACATCGTGATGTTAACATTATTAGGAAAATGTTAAAAGAAAATAATATAAAGATTCGTGATTGTCAATGTAAGGACATTTGCGAAGAATGCATCAAAGGAAAACTAACAAGGAAACCATTTCCAAAAGTGTCATCTTATCAATCAAAAGAAGTACTTGATTTAATACACAGTGATATTTGTGGACCAATAGATGTCAAAACTCCTTCAGGAAATCGATATTTCTTAACGCTAATTGATGATTTCAGCAAATACGTAAACATTTATTTAATTAAAGAGAAATCTGAAGTCATTGAAAAAATAAAAGAATTTATTGAAATGGTTCATACAAAATTTGGTAAATATCCTAAAATTTTAAGATCAGATAACGTGTACTCACCTACACTTGCATGAAAGTTTTGAGTTATCTAAAGCAACGTGGAATTAAGCAACAATTCACAACTCCATATACACCAGAACAGAATGGTATCGCAGAGAGACGAAACCGGTATTTGGTAGAAATGATAAGATGCATGCTGTTTGATGCGGAGTTGCCGAAATGTTTTTGGGGAGAGGCTGGAGTTACAGCTGCATATATCCAGAATCATTTACCAACAAGATCAACAAACAAGATTCCTGTTGAACTTTGGAGTAGTAAAAAAATGAAGGTTAGTAATTTTGAAATTTTTGGATCAGACGCATTAGTTTATATTCCAAAAGAAAAAAGAAGAAAGTTGGATGAAAAGGCACAATATTTGAAATTTGTTGGATTTTCGGAAGAATCGAAAGCTTTACGTTTTGTTGATTTGAAATCGAAAAGAATTATCATCAGCCGGGATTATAAGATAATTCCAAGAATATCAAAAATTAATAATATAAATGAACGAAATGAAATTTACATTGATTTTTTAGCACCGAAGATTAACTTTGACGAAGAAAATATAATAAATATTGATAATGAATATACAGAAAATGATAGTTTAAATACTGAAGAATACGACAGCGATATTGAATTTTTTGATTCCTTCAGTGCACCGGTTTGTAATGAAAATCCTATCCAGCAAAAATATCAACAACCAAGACGATCGCAGAGAACAAATAAAGGTATTCCACCAGAAAGGTATACTGCGAATTTAATTGTACACTCTAAGGAACCGAAAAGTTACAAGGAAGTATTAAAACGACCAGATAAAGAAGAATGGTTAAATGCCATGAGAGAAGAATACAATTCACTTTTGTTAAATAAAACATGGAAATTGGAAGAATTACCCGAAGGACGAAAGGAAATTGGTTGTAAATGGGTTTTTAAATTAAAATCGGAGGTCAACGGAAAAATAATTAAATACAAAGCAAGATTGGTTGCACAAGGATTCAATCAAAAATATGGTGTAGATTTTGACGAGATTTTTGCACCAGTAGTTCGACATACAACACTAAGATTGTTTTTAACAGTAGCTGGAGAAAATCAAATGCAGGTAAATCATTTGGATGTGAAGACAGCGTTTTTATATGGGAGTTTAAAAGAAACTATATATATGAAACAACCACCTGGTTTCGAGGAGCAACAGAATTTGGTATGCAAATTAGAAAGAAGTATATATGGACTCAAGCAGTCAGCTAGATGTTGGAACGAAAAATTGTTTTCAATTCTTTACAATGATGGTTTTCGTAAAGGTGATGCTGATGCCTGTCTTTTAAAGAAACAAATACATGGTGATTGGATTTTTGTTTTAGTATATGTTGATGACATACTAGTAGCAGCAAAAAGAAATGAACACTCTGAATATGTTGAAAATTTATTAAAGCAACATTTCGAAATATCCAATTTAGGAGAAGTCAATCTTTATTTAGGAATAAATATTGAGAAGGGGACAGATGGATATTATAAAATGTCTCAACACAATTACATCAAGAAAATTGTAGAAGAAGCGGAATTAGAAGAATCAAAATATTCAAAAATACCTTTGGATATAGGTTATTTTAAAAATGATTCAAAACCAAATGAACTTTTACCAGATAACACGAAGTATCATAAATTGATTGGGAGTTTACTTTATTTAACAGTAAATACAAGACCTGACATAGCTGCAGTAGTATCAATTTTGAGTAGAAAAGTAAGTAGCCCGAATAGTCAAGATTGGACAGAATTAAAAAGGCTTATAAAATACCTAAATGGTACAAAATCATTTTGGCTCTATCTAAATCCAAGTGACAAGAAAGGATTATACGCATATGCTGATGCTGATTGGGCACAAAATTCAATTGATAGGAAATCTAACAGCGGATATGTTTTTAAATATAATGGAGCATGTATAGATTGGAGTTGTAGGAAGCAAGACTGTGTTTCACTTTCATCGACAGAAGCTGAATATATTGCACTAGCTGACGCATCACAAGAACTAAGCTGGTTAAGAAGACTTTTGCAAGATTTTGAAATACAACTAACAGAACCTACAATCATTTTCGAAGACAATCAAAGTTGTATAAAATTAACACTTTCTGATAAATTAAATAGAAAAACGAAACATATTGAAACAAAATATCATTTTGTAAAAGATTTGCAGCAGAAAGGAATTTTAAAATTAATCTATTGTCCAACAGAAGATATGCAAGCAGATTTATTAACAAAACCACTTCAAGCTTGCAGATTCAAATATTTGAGAGAATTACTTAATTTGAAAAATTAAGAAGGGGTGTTGAATAATAATTTTAGATTAAGAAATTCATGTACTGTATATACCTTGATATAAAACACTGTATAAAATATAACCTTAGTAGCATTCGATTTTATACAGAGAAAATATTGTATGAAAAGTATTTTCGTATCACTTCTCATTTGAATCTTGATTAAATCGCTTCTTCTTAGTTTTTATAAATAAGATTGTTTTATTGACTGCGCCAATACTTTTTGTGATTGCAGCCGTTCCAGACTAGCTAGAGGGCTGGTTTTTGGTTTTTGAAAGAGGAACTTCCCCCCTTCAATGATCTGCTAGTTTAGAAGTTACAGCCATTTAAAGTTTTTGTGACAACTTTTTGTGATTGCAGCCGTTCCAGACTAGCTAGAGGGCTGGTTTTTGGCTTAAATGAAAGAGGAACTTCCCCTCTTCAATGATCTAGAGTTTCATTTAATTCAGATTTTAACTTCACCAATAGTGGCCCAGAGAAAAAGGCAAGGAAATCAGAAAAATCCGAAAAATTGAAAATTTTATTTTGCATGTTTTGGGTACTCTACCCATTTCCGCTTGGCTTGTAGTGCAGTTTAAAGTAATCTGTGAGGACCTCTGGCGATTGCAGGTGACAAAACTCGGATTTTTGAAACTTCTTCCCGTGCAACTTTGGCCCTCGTATCTCTGCTAGTTTAGAAGTTACAGCCATTTAAAGTTTTTGTGACAACTTTTTGTGATTGCAGCCGTTCCAGACTAGCTAGAGGGCTGGTTTTTGGCTTAAATGAAAGAGGAACTTCCCCTCTTCAATGATCTAGAGTTTCATTTAATTCAGATTTTAACTTCACCAATAGTGGCCCAGAGAAAAAGGCAAGGAAATCAGAAAAATCCGAAAAATTGAAAATTTTATTTTGCATGTTTTGGGTACTCTACCCATTTCCGCTTGGCTTGTAGTGCAGTTTAAAGTAATCTGTGAGGACCTCTGGCGATTGCTGGTGACAAAACTCGGATTTTTGAAACTTCTTCCCGTGCAACTTTGGCCCTCGTATCTCTGCTAGTTTAGAAGTTACAGCCATTTAAAGTTCTTGTGACAACTTTTTGTGATTGCAGCCGTTTCAGACTAGCTAGAGGGCTGGTTTTTGGCTTAAATGAAAGAGGAACTTCCCCTCTTCAATGATCTAGAGTTTCATTTAATTCAGATTTTAACTTCACCAATAGTGGCCCAGAGAAAAAGGCAAGGAAATCAGAAAAATCCGAAAAATTTAAAATGTTATTTTGCATGTTTTGGGTACTCTAGCTCTTTCCGCTTCGCTTGTAGTACAGTTTAAAGTAATCTGTGAGGACCTCTGGCGATTGCAGGTGACAAAACTCGGATTTTTAAAACTTCTTCCCGTGCAACTTTGGCCCTCGTATCTCTGCTAGTTTAGAAGTTACAGCCATTTAAAGTTTTTGTGACTACTTTTTGTGATTGCAGCCGTTCCAGACTAGAGGGCTGGTTTTTGGCTTAAATGAAAGAGGAACTTCCCCTCTTCAATGATCTAGAGTTTCATTTAATTCAGATTTTAACTTCACCAATAGTGGCCCAGAGAAAAAGGCAAGGAAATCAGAAAAATCCGAAAAATTGAAAGTTTTATTTTGCATGTTTTGGGTACTCTAGCTCGTTCCGCTTGGCTTGTAGTGCAGTTTAAAGTAATCTGTGAGGACCTCTGGCGATTGCAGGTGACAAAACTCGGATTTTTGAAACTTCTTCCCGTGCAACTTTGGCCCTCGTATCTCTGCTAGTTTAGAAGTTACAGCCATTTAAAGTTTTTGTGACAACTTTTTGTGATTGCAGCCGTTCCAGACTAGCTAGAGGGCTGGTTTTTGGCTTAAATGAAAGAGGAACTTCCCCTCTTCAATGATCTAGAGTTTCATTTAATTCAGATTTTAACTTCACCAATAGTGGCCCAGAGAAAAAGGCAAGAAAATGAGAAAAATCCGAAAAATTTAAAATTTTATTTTGCATGTTTTGGGTACTCTAGCTCTTTCCGCTTGGCTTGTAGTGCAGTTTAAAGTAATCTGTGAGGACCTCTGGCGATTGCAGGTGACAAAAACGGATTTTTAAAACTTCTTCCCGTGCAACTTTGGCCCTCGTATCTCTGCTAGTTTAGATGTTACAGCCATTTAAAGTTTTTGTGACAACTTTTTGTGATTGCAGCCGTTCCAGACTAGCTAGAGGGCTGGTTTTTGGCTTAAATGAAAGAGGAACTTCCGCTCTTCAATGATCTAGAGTTTCATTTAATTCAGATTTTAACTTCACCAATAGTGGCCCAGAGAAAAAGGCAAGAAAAACAGAAAAATCCGAAAAATTGAAAATTTTATTTTGCATGTTTTGGTTACTCTAGCTCTTTCCCTTGGCTTGTAGGGCAGTTTAAAGTAATCTGTGAGGACCTCTGACCTCTTCATTTAATTCAGATTTTAACTTCACCAATAGTGGCCCAGAGAAAAAGGCAAGGAAATCAGAAAAAACCGAAAAATTTAAAATTTTATTTTGCATGTTTTGGGTACTCTAGCTCTTTCCGCTTGGCTTGTAGTGCAGTTTAAAGTAATCTGTGAGGACCTCTGGCGATTGCAGGTGACAAAACTGGGATTTTTAAAACTTCTTCCCGTGCAACTTTGGCCCTCGTATCTCTGCTAGTTTAGAAGTTACGGCCATTTAAAGTTTTTGTGACAACTTTTTGTGATTGCAGCCGTTCCAGACTAGCTAGAGGGCTGGTTTTTGGCTTAAATGAAAGAGGAACTTCCCCTCTTCAATGATCTAGAGTTTCATTTAATTCAGATTTTAACTTCACCAATAGTGGCCCAGAGAAAAAGGCAAGGAAAACAGAAAAATCCGAAAAATTGAAAATTTTATTTTGCATGTTTTGGGTACTTTAGCTCTTTCCCTTGGCTTGTAGGGCAGTTTAAAGTAATCTGTGAGGACCTCTGACCTCTTCATTTAATTCAGATTTTAACTTCACCAATAGTGGCCCAGAGAAAAAGGCCAGGAAATCAGAAAAAACCGAAAAATTTAAAATTTTATTTTGCATGTTTTGGGTACTCTAGCTCTTTCCGCTTGGCTTGTAGTGCAGTTTAAAGTAATCTGTGAGGACCTCTGGCGATTGCAGGTGACAAAACTCGGATTTTTAAATCTTCTTCCTGTGCATCTTTGGCCCTCGTATCTCTGCTAGTTTAGAAGTTACGGCCATTTAAAGTTTTTGTGACAACTTTTTGTGATTGCAGCCGTTCCAGACTAGCTAGAGGGCTGGTTTTTGGCTTAAATGAAAGAGGAACTTCCGCTCTTCAATGATCTAGAGTTTCATTTAATTCAGATTTTAACTTCACCAATAGTGGCCCAGAGAAAAAGGCAAGGAAAACAGAAAAATCCGAAAAATTGAAAATTTTATTTTGCATGTTTTGGGTACTCTAGCTCTTTCCCTTGGCTTGTAGGGCAGTTTAAAGTAATCTGTGAGGACCTCTGACCTCTTCATTTAATTCAGATTTTAACTTCACCAATAGTGGCCCAGAGAAAAAGGCAAGGAAATCAGAAAAAACCGAAAAATTTAAAATTTTATTTTGCATGTTTTGGGTACTCTAGCTCTTTCCGCTTGGCTTGTAGTGCAGTTTAAAGTAATCTGTGAGGACCTGTGGCGATTGCAGGTGACAAAACTCGGATTTTTGAAACTTCTTCCCGTGCAACTTTTGCCCTCGTATCTCTGCTAGTTTAGAAGTTACAGCCATTTAAAGTTTTTGTGACAACTTTTTGTGATTGTAGCCGTTCCAGACTAGCTAGAGGGCTGGTTTTTGGCTTAAATGAAAGAGGAACTTCCCCTCTTCAATGATCTAGAGTTTCATTTAATTCAGATTTTAACTTCACCAATAGTGGCCCAGAGAAAAAGGCAAGGAAATCAGAAAAATCCGAAAAATGCAAGATTTTATTTTGCATGTTTTGGGTACTCTAGCTCTTTCCGCTTGGCTTGTAGTGCAGTTTAAAGTAATCTGTGAGGACCTCTGGCGATTGCAGGTGACAAAACTCGGATTTTTAAAACTTCTTCCCGTGCAACTTTGGCCCTCGTATCTCTGCTAGTTTAGAAGTTACAGCCATTTAAAGTTTTTGTGACAACTTTTTGTGATTGCAGCCGTTCCAGACTAGCTAGAGGGCTGGTTTTTGGCTTAAATGAAAGAGGAACTGACCCTCTTCAATGATCTAGAGTTTCATTTAATTCAGATTTTAACTTCACCAATAGTGGCCCAGAGAAAAAGGCAAGGAAATCAGAAAAATCCGAAAAATTTAAGATTATATTTTGCATGTTTTGGGTACTCTAGCTCTTTCCGCTTGGCTTGTAGTGCAGTTTAAAGTAATCTGTGAGGACCTCTGGCGATTGCAGGTGACAAAACTCGGATTTTTGAAACTTCTTCCCATGCAACTTTGGCCCTCGTATCTCTGCTAGTTTAGAAGTTACAGCCATTTAAAGTTTTTGTGACAACTTTTTGTGATTGCAGCCGTTCCAGACTAGCTAGAGGGCTGGTTTTTGGCTTAAATGAAAGAGGAACTTCCCCTCTTCAATGATCTAGAGTTTCATTTAATTCAGATTTTAACTTCACCAATAGTGGCCCAGAGAAAAAGGCAAGGAAATCAGAATAATCCGAAAAATTTTAAATGTTATTTTGCATGTTTTGGGTACTCTAGCTCTTTCCGCTTCGCTTGTAGTGCAGTTTAAAGTAATCTGTGAGGACCTCTGGCGATTGCAGGTGACAAAACTCGGATTTTTGAAACTTCTTCCCGTGCAACTTTGGCCCTCGTATCTCTGCTAGTTTAGAAGTTACAGCCATTTAAAGTTTTTGTGACAACTTTTTGTGATTGCAGCCGTTCCAGACTAGCTAGAGGGCTGGTTTTTGGCTTAAATGAAAGAGGAACTTCCCCTCTTCAATGATCTAGAGTTTCATTTAATTCAGATTTTAACTTCACCAATAGTGGCCCAGAGAAAAAGGCAAGGAAATCAGAAAAATCCGAAAAATTGAAAATTTTATTTTGCATGTTTTGGGTACTCTACCCATTTCCGCTTGGCTTGTAGTGCAGTTTAAAGTAATCTGTGAGGACCTCTGGCGATTGCTGGTGACAAAACTCGGATTTTTGAAACTTCTTCCCGTGCAACTTTGGCCCTCGTATCTCTGCTAGTTTAGAAGTTACAGCCATTTAAAGTTTTTGTGACAACTTTTTGTGATTGCAGCCGTTCCAGACTAGCTAGAGGGCTGGTTTTTGGCTTAAATGAAAGAGGAACTTCCCCTCTTCAATGATCTAGAGTTTCATTTAATTCAGATTTTAACTTCACCAATAGTGGCCCAGAGAAAAAGGCAAGGAAAACAGAAAAATCCGAAAAATTGAAAATTTTATTTTGCATGTTTTGGGTACTCTAGCTCTTTCCCTTGGCTTGTAGTGCAGTTTAAAGTAATCTGTGAGGACCTGTGGCGATTGCAGGTGACAAAACTCGGATTTTTGAAACTTCTTCCCGTGCAACTTTTGCCCTCGTATCTCTGCTAGTTTAGAAGTTACAGCCATTTAAAGTTTTTGTGACAACTTTTTGTGATTGTAGCCGTTCCAGACTAGCTAGAGGGCTGGTTTTTGGCTTAAATGAAAGAGGAACTTCCCCTCTTCAATGATCTAGAGTTTCATTTAATTCAGATTTTAACTTCACCAATAGTGGCCCAGAGAAAAAGGCAAGGAAATCAGAAAAATCCGAAAAATGCAAGATTTTATTTTGCATGTTTTGGGTACTCTAGCTCTTTCCGCTTGGCTTGTAGTGCAGTTTAAAGTAATCTGTGAGGACCTCTGGCGATTGCAGGTGACAAAACTCGGATTTTTAAAACTTCTTCCCGTGCAACTTTGGCCCTCGTATCTCTGCTAGTTTAGAAGTTACAGCCATTTAAAGTTTTTGTGACAACTTTTTGTGATTGCAGCCGTTCCAGACTAGCTAGAGGGCTGGTTTTTGGCTTAAATGAAAGAGGAACTGACCCTCTTCAATGATCTAGAGTTTCATTTAATTCAGATTTTAACTTCACCAATAGTGGCCCAGAGAAAAAGGCAAGGAAATCAGAAAAATCCGAAAAATTTAAGATTATATTTTGCATGTTTTGGGTACTCTAGCTCTTTCCGCTTGGCTTGTAGTGCAGTTTAAAGTAATCTGTGAGGACCTCTGGCGATTGCAGGTGACAAAACTCGGATTTTTGAAACTTCTTCCCATGCAACTTTGGCCCTCGTATCTCTGCTAGTTTAGAAGTTACAGCCATTTAAAGTTTTTGTGACAACTTTTTGTGATTGCAGCCGTTCCAGACTAGCTAGAGGGCTGGTTTTTGGCTTAAATGAAAGAGGAACTTCCCCTCTTCAATGATCTAGAGTTTCATTTAATTCAGATTTTAACTTCACCAATAGTGGCCCAGAGAAAAAGGCAAGGAAATCAGAATAATCCGAAAAATTTTAAATGTTATTTTGCATGTTTTGGGTACTCTAGCTCTTTCCGCTTCGCTTGTAGTGCAGTTTAAAGTAATCTGTGAGGACCTCTGGCGATTGCAGGTGACAAAACTCGGATTTTTGAAACTTCTTCCCGTGCAACTTTGGCCCTCGTATCTCTGCTAGTTTAGAAGTTACAGCCATTTAAAGTTTTTGTGACAACTTTTTGTGATTGCAGCCGTTCCAGACTAGCTAGAGGGCTGGTTTTTGGCTTAAATGAAAGAGGAACTTCCCCTCTTCAATGATCTAGAGTTTCATTTAATTCAGATTTTAACTTCACCAATAGTGGCCCAGAGAAAAAGGCAAGGAAAACAGAAAAATCCGAAAAATTGAAAATTTTATTTTGCATGTTTTGGGTACTCTAGCTCTTTCCCTTGGCTTGTAGGGCAGTTTAAAGTAATCTGTGACGACCTCTGACCTCTTCATTTAATTCAGATTTTAACTTCACCAATAGTGGCCCAGAGAAAAAGGCAAGGAAATCAGAAAAAACCAAAAATTTTAAATGTTATTTTGCATGTTTTGGGTACTCTAGCTCTTTCCGCTTCGCTTGTAGTGCAGTTTAAAGTAATCTGTGAGGACCTCTGGCGATTGCTGGTGACAAAACTCGGATTTTTGAAACTTCTTCCCGTGCAACTTTGGCCCTCGTATCTCTGCTAGTTTAGAAGTTACAGCCATTTAAAGTTTTTGTGACAACTTTTTGTGATTGCAGCCGTTCCAGACTAGCTAGAGGGCTGGTTTTTGGCTTAAATGAAAGAGGAACTTCCCCTCTTCAATGATCTAGAGTTTCATTTAATTCAAATTTTAACTTCACCAATAGTGGCCCAGAGAAAAAGGCAAGGAAATCAGAAAAATCCGAAAAATTGATAATTTTATTTTGCATGTTTTGGGTACTCTACCCATTTCCGCTTGGCTTGTAGTGCAGTTTAAAGTAATCTGTGAGGACCTCTGGCGATTGCAGGTGACAAAACTCGGATTTTTAAATCTTCTTCCTGTGCATCTTTGGCCCTCGTATCTCTGCTAGTTTAGAAGTTACGGCCATTTAAAGTTTTTGTGACAACTTTTTGTGATTGCAGCCGTTCCAGACTAGCTAGAGAGCTGGTTTTTGGCTTAAATGAAAGAGGAACTTCCCCTCTTCAATGATCTAGAGTTTCATTTAATTCAGATTTTAACTTCACCAATAGTGGCCCAGAGAAAAAGGCAAGGAAAACAGAAAAATCCGAAAAATTGAAAATTTTATTTTGCATGTTTTGGGTACTCTAGCTCTTTCCCTTGGCTTGTAGGGCAGTTTAAAGTAATCTGTGACGACCTCTGACCTCTTCATTTAATTCAGATTTTAACTTCACCAATAGTGGCCCAGAGAAAAAGGCAAGGAAATCAGAAAAAACCGAAAAATTTAAAATTTTATTTTGCATGTTTTGGGTACTCTACCCATTTCCGCTTGGCTTGTAGTGCAGTTTAAAGTAATCTGTGAGGACCTCTGGCGATTGCTGGTGACAAAACTCGGATTTTTGAAACTTCTTCCCGTGCAACTTTGGCCCTCGTATCTCTGCTAGTTTAGAAGTTACAGCCATTTCAAGTTTTTGTGACAACTTTTTGTGATTGTAGCCGTTCCAGACTAGCTAGAGGGCTGGTTTTTGGCTTAAATGAAAGAGGAACTTCCCCTCTTCAATGATCTAGAGTTTCATTTAATTCAGATTTTAACTTCACCAATAGTGGCCCAGAGAAAAAGGCAAGGAAATCAGAAAAATCCGAAAAATGCAAGATTTTATTTTGCATGTTTTGGGTACTCTAGCTCTTTCCGCTTGGCTTGTAGTGCAGTTTAAAGTAATCTGTGAGGACCTCTGGCGATTGCTGGTGACAAAACTCGGATTTTTAAAACTTCTTCCCGTGCAACTTTGGCCCTCGTATCTCTGCTAGTTTAGAAGTTACAGCCATTTAAAGTTTTTGTGACAACTTTTTGTGATTGCAGCCGTTCCAGACTAGCTAGAGGGCTGGTTTTTGGCTTAAATGAAAGAGGAACTTCCCCTCTTCAATGATCTAGAGTTTCATTTAATTCAGATTTTAACTTCACCAATAGTGGCCCAGAGAAAAAGGCAAGGAAATCAGAATAATCCGAAAAATTTTAAATGCTATTTTGCATGTTTTGGGTACTCTAGCTCTTTCCGCTTGGCTTGTAGTGCAGTTTAAAGTAATCTGTGAGGCCCTCTGGCGATTGCAGGTGACAAAACTCGGATTTTTGAAACTTCTTCCCGTGCAACTTTGGCCCTCGTATCTCTGCTAGTTTAGAAGTTACAGCCATTTAAAGTTTTTGTGACAACTTTTTGTGATTGCAGCCGTTCCAGACTAGCTAGAGGGCTGGTTTTTGGCTTAAATGAACGAGGAACTTCCCCTCTTCAATGATCTAGAGTTTCATTTAATTCAGATTTTAACTTCACCAATAGTGGCCCAGAAAAAAAGGCAAGGAAATCAGAAAAATTCGAAAAATTTTAAATGTTATTTTGCATGTTTTAGGTACTCTAGCTCTTTCCGCTTCGCTTGTAGTGCAGTTTAAAGTAGTCTGTGAGGACCTCTGGCGATTGTAGGTGACAAAACTCGAATTTTTGAAACTTCTTCCCGTGCAACTTTGGCCCTCGTATCTCTGCTAGTTTAGAAGTTACAGCCATTTAAAGTTTTTGTGACAACTTTTTGTGATTGCAGCCGTTCCAGACTAGCTAGAGGGCTGGTTTTTGGTTTAAATGAAAGAGGAACTTCCCCTCTTCAATGATCTAGAGTTTCATTTAATTCAGATTTTAACTTCGCCAATAGTGGCCCGGAGAAAAAGGCAAGGAAATCAGAAAAATCCAATAAATTTAAAAATTCATTAGCTCTGTTTTGGGTAATTTAGCTCTTCCCGCTTGGCTTGTAGAGCAGTTTATGTAATCTTTAAGGACCTTTGTTGATTGCAGGTGACAATACTCGTATTTTCTTTATTTAAATAATGTGTATAATTTTGTTAAAATGTTACCAATTGAATTGAGATAATAAATGTATAGTTTCATTATTTTTTTGGGAGTATAAGTCTCAGCGTATTTTCTGCCTTTGTGATTAGTAATATATGTGTATTTAATAAAACGGAACTCAGGCTAAAATATGTTCTGCAGTTACAACAATATTTCGCTGAAGTCTCGCAGATCAAAGAAAATCAGTTGAAGACTTCTGTTTTTAAAAACTGTACGTGTTTAGTTTTTAAACCATTAATTCTTCAAATTCAAATTTTTTTATATTTTATAAATAACATATATTTTGTCACAAACAAAAGGTTTGGTGGTTTCTAAATATGAAAAAGAATAATTTTCATTAAAATATACATATTATTGTATATGTATATATTATTTACCAAAAACTTATAATAGGACCAAGCTGAATGTATCTAACAAAAACCTCGATTATAAGGTACTTTATCAATTTATTTTTCAATATTTACTCTCGTCATTGACTAATGCATACGTTGATTTAATTCAAATCTCTCTAATCGTGTTTCATAAAGCGGAAGCTCGGATATTTTCAAAAATTCGCAAATACTCTAAATGGTAAAATTAATCACATTGCAAACCAAAAAAGACTAAATATAATGGAACAAAACTATGCGAACGCGCTACGTTATAAATTGAGCAATTGGGTCGATATAATAAAATGACTTTAATTTAATAAATTTATAATATACTATTCACCATGAACAACTATGTCTTTTGAGATAACACTGGTCGAAGTCCTCATTGTTCATGTCCATTTCCATAAAATAAGTGAGAGCACTCAGAGGACAAACAAAGATGAAATCTGTTCAAACCAAATACAATGGTAATTAAATTTTAAGAATAAATTATCATTGCAAGCCGACTGTTTAAATTGCGTTCCAACAATTAGAGCATCAACCGCAGAAATCCTTCCATCAGACCTGCTCCGATCCCTCTCCTCGGCCCTTCTCTTTCTCTCAATACAAACGTTGCCAGGACTTGCAACCGTATAGCATTTAAGCGCTAATAAATTGAATCACTTTCAAAAAATGGAATTCCAGCTCAACAATCCGGCAGTCGGCCTGTCCAACTGTCCATCGGTTGGTCCATCGCCGGTAGCAGCGACTCGCAGAGTGGGAGTCAAAAAATAATCGCATTCGATCCATGTTCGTGTCCAGGTCTGTGTAATATTTAATGGGCAGCAACCATCCGCAGAACGACAGGCGATGGTCTCCCAGGAACATGGGACAGCGCGTTGAGTGAGAGAGAGAGAGACAGAGATAGGGAGTGAGAGAGAGAGTGTGGCGGGTGGTTGGCGGTGCCAGTGAATGAGTGAGCGTGTAAATGAGTGAATGAGTTACTGTGCGGACTGACAAGCATCACTCTGAGCCCCACACACTTCAACCATGAAATTAATGTAATTGCATTTGATGCAGACTCCATGATGGCTGCCTCGCTGCGTGTTGACGGCCACGATTCTGCAGTCGCCACTGGTCTGTTCTATTCAGTTCTGCCATCGGCGTCGGTGACATTGAAGGGCTGACGATGGGCCCCGTTGGCAGCCGTTGGGTATCCAGATGATGATGATGATGGATTTATTTCGAAATCAAATCCACTCTAATTAATCCAATTCCTCCCATTCGCTGTCGTTGTTGCCTTGTGTGGTCGCTGCGATGCATGTTGTTGGCCTTATCGCAAATTGTTGGTCAGTTAAGATAAACATACGAAACAATTGTAATTTCCACCCGAACAATGCGCTATTTCAATAAATATTATTGTATTTCCCCAGGTGTATGGAAGTACTCACGACCTAGGAAATGCGGGAGGAAGGAAAAGTCGTGGATTTTCATGAATCCCATGCAAAGCCGCCAACGTCCACAAATTCCCTCAGGGAAGGCCGAAATACTTCAGGATGTTACCCCCAACTCTCCACCTAACCCCGATCACCCCTTTCTCCCTGTCTTGGTAAGTAGTTTGCATAACATTGTTTCAAGTCTTGGCAGCAGAAAGAGCATTCGAAGCAACGGAATCAACACGAAAGAATCCTGCGAGAAAAAGATTCCAGTTGTGTCGTTCAAATGCAACTCTCTCCCACTCATTCTCTACCACTGTCTGTCTCTATGGTATCTTGGTATCCGAAGGAAAGGTAAACATTGTCTAGGGATTTTCGAGGATTCGTATCTTTTTGGTAAATAATTCACATGTGTGCAGCACTCGCGATTTATTTGTTTAATATTAAATGGAAATGCGAATGTAACTCCCCTTATACATACATACGTACTTACGTACGTGTCGTCAAATCTACACACCTACACAACAACACGCCCACTCCCACGCGTATCTACGTCCGTGTGGGTATCCGCTTCCGCATTGTATCTTTCAGCAAATGCTTATCACTATGCGTGTTTCCAAGATAAATAGCTTTAGTTTAGCAGTTGATCGTGCACCGGGGACCCGCCATTTGCGAGCGGGCGAGTGTGTGTATGGAATGTGAAGTTATAGAGGAAGAAGAAGAATATACGTGTAAGCTGTTGCTTTTGCATTGTTTCTGGCTGAGCACCCTAGTGTGTGAAAATACTTAAGCGTCTCAGAGTATTCGAAATTTCGGACTGCATAATGGATTATTTTGAGTGTAAATTTTGCGCACTACTTCCGTGATGTATTTTAAAGTTTCGCTATTTACTGATTCTTAGACCAATATTATTGAAAAATTATGAGTCGCATTCAAGTTCCTGATCCAGGAACTATAGGAACAACCCCTTCGGTGAGCCGAATGTGGTCAATTGGCTTAATTAGCCAATGTCATAGCCTCATACCCAGGGAACAAAGTTGGACCCCTCGACCTGCGCGCAAATATGGAATGTGCATTAGGCGTACGTTTATTAATTTGTGTTATTAAAATAAAACACCTACTTCAATAAACCTTTTTTCCTCTTTTATCTCTAAATTTTAAATAGTAGGGGAACCATTTGGGGACGAAGTCAATCGCCGTGGTCAAGTTGGTCGATTTAAACCATTTGTTGTTCTCATCCTTGCACACAGTACCCTATGCCAATTCAGCTGCACACGAATCGTTCAGGAGCAAAATTGGAAAACGAATATTTTCCGAAATCGTCGACCAACACAGAGGGCTTCGGTCGATGCAACAGGCTTCAGACGATAGACGACTGCAATAACAATCACTGCAGCAACAACAATTGCATCGTGTTTAACTTTCAGGTCTGAAATTAGTCCGTTCTCCTGTTGTCCGTCGTTGTCGAATGTCTGGCCTTCCGAAACTTTGTTTATCTCGCTCAGTCCTACTGCGACGAGGCAACGTAGGCTGAAGCCCTTCGCAATTTTTGAATTGAGGTAATCCGATTATATGCAACAACAACAAAACATCCACAACAATAGCAAGAGGACCAACGCCAAGAAGAACAAAGCATCTCACATTGCATCACCACTCAGTAGCATCGGCAGTCATCGGCAACATTTCCAAAGCAAAGCTACTTTTACAGTCGGTCGGTCTGTCTGGCTATCTGGCTTTTTCTCCATCCGTCAGTCCAATTCGTCCCGTCTCGACCTCCGACGGTACGGGCCGGGATCGAAGGCCGTCCGACCGTCAACTCTTTGATCGTAGTAGAAGGCCTTGATGTCCTTCAATTAAGCCAGCAAGGGGATGACCTGACTTACTTTTCATGGCGTCGAAAGCAAATGCTAATTAGAGACGCTTCTACTTTGTTTACTTTTCGCCCAATACGCCGACACATACTTAGAGTATTCTCCGACTTCCCACGCCGAAAACTGCTCCAGGCTTCTCGATTCCCATATAGAGGCCAGGCAGAGGCGTAAATTTAGCCGGAAGCTAACTGATAACTGAGGATTGTAAGTAAACTATTGTGTATTAAATGATAGAATCACGCTTTAATCGGCACTTAAATATATATACATAATTTGCACAAGCCTATGCTTACAGATTACAATATGTATAGATGTAGATATATTAACGCCCTTTTCATGTTATTGCATGTATTGAAGTAAATTATTTTTTCGTAATTGTTTTCATAAAATAAAAAGCAAAAACTCCCTTCGTCAACAGAGTCGCGAGTGTTGTTCAATATTGGAAAACCCATGTTGCATCCGTTGCTTTCGCTGCAGTCCAACAGCCGAAGGAGCTTGTATGTCTACCTGGCCGCTATTGAGCCCACTGAGGCGAACGCTAATGCGATTGTCAAACATATTTGACGGTCAGATGGCTTCGACGCGAAAAGGGATGAACGTTTATTTAACCCCTGGTTGTGTTGGTGTTGGTCCTGTAACGCGTGTATTTTTCACTGAGCAACCGCAACAACAACATGCACACGTCCCACGGCGATATGCAAATTAACATCCGAGAGTTATCCTCTGTCCCCTGTTCATTCGAGACATTCAAGATATGTCTATCTCTGGGTTGGGGATATTTAGCAATGTCTTCCGAGCCACTGATTGCCCAACATGCGCCGGTCACAAATTCTACCCCATCAGAGAAGATCCCGTAATTGACCACTGGCCGCGGTTACCTTTGGCGAATTTGTGTGCACATGAACGCCTCATACAATGCCTTAATCCACGTGCTCAACACGTCGGTGTTATAATTATTTCTGCTCGACCAATTCTTTACAGTATGATTTCAAAATGTTTTATTCACTTGTTTACAGGAAAACGCTAAATCATTTATTCTGTCCACTGACTCACTTTTATTACTCACTTTATTGAATTAGTTTAAACAAAATTAAATACATGAAATTAATTGAGTGTCAGTTGGTACCAAATTCTTAAAAGTGATAAAATATTTACATGACATCATTTTCGCGAATACCGCGGAACTCATTGGCCTTTTAGGATGACATGAGTACACTTTAAAAAGGTTCGCTAAAAATTTACAAATATGTCTTACATTTTTACACGGCTTCTGCAAGATAAAAAAAAATGATCAAACTATATACAAAATCGAAAGTATACTCGGTCGAGAGTATTAAGAATTTTCATTGAATTAAATTATATATTTTTATAGTGTAATGCGTTTATTTCCTTAGACTAAGTTCTGCTAAAGTTCGCATTACTTTCACAGGCTTATGAGCTTTAGTCTGTTTTTATAAAACAAATAGGTTCAACTACAGTAATAGAATGTTATCTTATAGGAGAAGCCGGTCTAAAACTCGAGGTAGGCGGTCATATCGAACCTGATGACACCTCTAATCGTAAGACGATGTCACAGTAATAAAAAATTAATTGAGTTCATAAATCGCAATAAGGGCCCAACACATTTCGGCCGCAATTTCTCTTATATGTCAATACTTTCAGTAATCATTCTTGTCACAACGTTTGCTCAAATATTTCCCACCCAAAAGCATATGAAAATAATAATCATAAAGCATTTATGAACCACATACTAAATATTTTAGGCGAGCATTCCCGCAATAGGATTGGCCCCTCAAGAGGAAATCAATATCTATAAATCTGGTTTCGTTTTGAAAATAATTTTTTTTGTGACTGAAGAAGTTTGATAAAAAGAAATTTTTTTCCTTTCGAAAGTGAGATCGATATGAGGACAACTGAAATGTGCTCCTGGGGTGGCGGCCGAACCTCGTCTGACACAGTTAATAAAGCTGTATTAACAACTTCGGAAAGTGCTTTAAAAGATGATAAGATCGTCGTCACTGTGGTTCACAGTTGTTGTTGTTTTGTGTTCTAGTTGTCGATACAACCAAAGCACATTGGAAATGTGTCTCAAAATAGCAGAAAACAAATCAGTTTAATTTGTATCTTTAGACGACCAGCAACCAGGTCTCGACAAATCGGCAAATTAAAGTGAAAATTTAATCAAAATTGAAGTGAACGAACCGAAAAACGAAACGATATTAATATTGCGAAATGTGTATATTGGCCTATGATATACAATAGACTGTTGAAAAAATATTAACCAACTGTCTTGATGTTGGGGAAAAATGATATAAAGTATATGAGAATGCCTAACGTGACCTTCAGGTAAGCTTCGGGTGTTTAATGAAAAGCTTAACAACAACTACAGAACCGATCACTAAACTGTTAAAAGAAACGACGACGAGAAATATGTGAAAAACAACAGAGCGAAAACTCGTTTGTCCAGACGCATGTCCACGAAAATGTCACATTGCAAAAGTTTAGCACAATTAGTGAAGACCGCCAGGCAGCCACACGCTCAAATACTCGTGCCCGAGCTACGGAGCATAAAGTACATGCGATACAGATACAGTTCCCAGATGCATAAACACATACTCACTTCTGCCCTAGTACCGAATTCGACTACTCGAAAAATATTAGTCTTTCCCATTAGAGACATGTTCTGAATTCATTACCCGAGATCCAAAGATTTTCACCAAACTCAAACCAAACAGTACCAAACCGAATCAAATTCGAAAATTTATTTCAATTGTAGCGTGTAATTAGCAAATGCAAAATCCGAACGATAATGTTAAAAATAACAATAGACTATTATTAACGTTGGACGCTATTTTTAGGCAGACTTTTGATGTGGTAGAAACCTCTCTAAAAGATAAAAAAGAGAAGAGTAACATTAAGAATGGGCTTTCGTTTTGTTGTACAAATATTTTCAGTCGAAAAGAAGCAATCATGGAAAATTAATCGCTCTTGAAAACATCGCATTTAATTGTTAATGAGCTGTTGTTAATAAGTTGATCAAATTTTGGCAAAAATGAACCACCACAACCTACCTCCCTCCCTCCCGCGCAATCCATCCTAAGTAGGTGATCGATTTTTATCAAAGTCGTTCGTTTCCCATGTCGGCCATGATTGGCGATTGCAGTCGTCGGGAGAGAAGTGCTAAAATAACCGAGTCCCTCTGCACCCCGTCGAGTCGCCGTCCCTCCCACTTTTTTTCACATGTCCAGTGAAGAGGCGGAACCCATCGATCGGTCATTATCTCAGTTGGCAGTTCATCTTCGAGGACCGAACATGTCGCTGAACAACCTGAACAGCCGATCGAACTACAGCGAACCCTTCACCGTTTGGAAGGCGAAGCACCGAGTGCATTATAAGGATGAGGTCGCGCGGCTGCAAAAGTGCGTTTTATTACAACAACAGCGACACACTAAAACAAAAATAATAATAATAATAATGGAAAAAAATTCAGTAAAGAAAAGTAAAAACACCTGAGTAAAGTGCGCAAATTACAACAACAAATAGTTAAATAACAAATGCAAATGCATACAATATTGGAAAGCAAGCGCTATTGGCATTATATTGTTGTAGACATTGGTTCTCCTCGTCGTTACAGGTGTTGTTGTTACAATTATTGTCGTAGTTTTTGTTAGAGTCTATCTAAAGACCCGTCAACGAGATACGCGCTTCGACTACGTATGCAGTAGTAGCACGTTGCACCTCGAGTTGTCTACAGGTTCTGACCGACCGCCAAAAAACTGGCCCCGACCCTCAAGTACCGCGAATTTCCCGACACCGTCGCACAGTCGCCGTAAATGATTAGTATTCGATTCGACCGCGCAGGCTGCGAAGAAAACCCGCATCGGTACTTGATTTGGCCTATTGTGTGCTCTCGTCGGATACTTATCGCATCCGGAGCGATCTCCGTGGGCACTCGAAGTGAATCACACCGTCTACAAAACGTAATCCCCACCGCACGTTACTCGTCTCCGCGACACAGTTCGCCTTTATTTACGACCAATCGTCAGAGTCAATCACGACTGCCATGGCCAAGGCAAAACACCGTGAACCGTTCTAGTTTATGGACTCTAATTATAAATTACTTAAGGGTTTTGGTTCGATTGGCATGTCGTAAAATTAATGTCTGTGTTTGTTTTCCCTGCTGTCGATTATTCTCGATTTTAAGGTGGTGTTTGGAATGTTTATCAGAACATATTGATAATGGCTTGATCAATTGGTAATGGGCAGGTAGCGAGAAATCAAACGTATTTAATTGATAAGAAGTGAATAAACCACAGTGACGTCACAGAAACGTTTCAATGTTTCGCCAATAATTCATGTTTATTTATTTGTATTTAGGGTTAGCAAATCAGTGCTAATCTCTCCGCCGAACCCTTGTCTTTTAATCGTGTCTTAAATGGTTTCGTCGATGACTCGAAGAGATAAACGCGACGAAGCGTCTCTGATATGAGGGGAGGAAAAGGAGATGTTTCTAATTTTAACGCCTCGAGTGTGAAACAGTGTAAAAATGTGTAATCTTAAGAAATACATATACTTTAGTCAAATGTGAACCCGGCCTGGGCCCACTATGCGAAATAAAGTTCAAAATACTGCCACATGCACTCAAATTATTTAAAATGAAATTAGCTGTGATTAAGTGGAGTCCGATTCGCAGACAAAGGGCTAATGAGGAAATGTCCCGACGATCAACAAGCCCCGATAATTAACCGTAACCCATGTAATTCGCCCAGACGAGAGTCACCCGTTGTTGTTTCATACACCAAGTTCATGTTGACTTCGCTCACAGGCACCTGTATCATATCAAAATCTATCGTAACAAGTCATGTCGTTCGTGCCCTTGTTATCGCACTCCACTCGAGCGGACCATGATGGACGATGACTGGGGGAAGACGACTTCGGGCAATTAAGACAACATTGTAATGGTGACCTAAGGCCAGGGCTTTCGTTGCTAAATCCCTTCCGTCCTGATTTTGCGACTACAGCACGAGGCAACCATGCGAACGGTCTTGAACCAGTGGAACTCGTGAGACATGTGTCTGTGGCTCCTTTGCGAAACGGACTTAATCCAAATTGGACTGAGTACAAATCAATCACTTCGTCAGATAGACCTCTAGATTCATCAATCTTTCCTTTTCATTCAAAAATGTACATAATGGTGGTGTGTTTTTCCACACATTAGTTTATTTTTTTATATTTTGCGAAGAGATAATTTCCCGAAAGGTTCATTAAACAGTTTTAGTTTCTAGGTAAACGTTCGTCTTGTCGGTTCAAATCGCGGTAGTTCCACGAAATTCCTTAGTCAGTCGACGATTGGTCCCACAAGGGCATTGTGTAATATTTTTATAATTAAATATTCCCCCAAAGAAATACAAATACAATAATATAAAAAAAACTTCGGACTCATCGAAAAAATCATTTTCGTCCTCGCAGCAATCAAATCTCCACCGACCACGGTGAATACATCCGAATCAGCAGCCCGAAGTCGGCGTCGTTGGCGAAAATTCCGACCACCTCGCAACGATCCGACGACCATCAGCTGTACTCGCCATCCGGCCTCCACTCGTCGATTATCCGGTACGGGCGCAGTTCCTGCGACTCTTGCGGACACAACATGACTCACCTGCCGGTTTCCCCACTGGCGAGGTCACACACTAATCTGGAGATGGTGGAATCGTCACCCGCACGCCAGGCACTCATACCCAGCTCCAGCATACAGCACACCGACTCGAACTACTCGCTGGGCGCTCCGCAGTCAGTGCAGATTTCTCGCCGTCCTTCGATTCTACTGCAGGAGATCCTGACGACGCGGAACAGCTCGATGCTCTTCGGCGGCTTGAAGAAGGACAAGAATGGAAATCCGCCGAAGAATCCGAAAAATGTGGGGTACAGGTTCATGTCCGAGTGTGATCCGCAGAAGTGGTGGTCATTCTAATCGTTCGTATCTCTTTTCGCCCCCTTCCAGCTCATTGTCAGCCACGGCGAACGGCAGCACATGGACCGTGGACGGCGGACCGAAGAGCTACCAGGCGAAACAGTCCAAGGAGAAGAATCGCCGAGCGGGAAAGTAAGTCCCATCTTGGCTGCTGGATCTCGTTCTAGATATCTATTTGAATGTGGTTGACAATTTTTCTTCCTTCTTGTCGTTCTCTCTAGTGACGCGGTGAGTGCAGCTCTCTCGGCCACATACTGCAAGCTGCTGGTGCTGCTGGGCGTTTGTCTGCCCATCACCGAAGTGATCTCGGACCAGATCCCAACGTACGTCTACCAAGGCTTCTACGTCTACCTATACTCGGGCAGCATTTTGTTCGTGATCTTCCTCTACGTATCCGCGTTTCGGAATCGCACGCTCTTCAACGCGCTCAAGGACTTCCGTGAGTTTCCACCAAAAAGCTCACCGTAGTCGATTATCGCAAACGAATGACAATTTCCTTTAGACGAGAAGAACAACAATGTGCATCTGAAGAGAAAGGTCACGCACTTCGGTAGCTTCTATCTGCGAGTGGGTGCAATTGCGTTCGCCATCGGCACCATGGTCTACTCGGGACTGGAGTTCGGTCAGTTCTTCGAGCTCAACGGCCATCCAGGATGCCAAGACGCTTTCGTGGCTATTACTCCCATCTGCAGGATGCTGCTTTGCATCGCCCAGGTGCAGTTCATTTTCCTTAACACGACTTACCTCGACATGGCTCGCCACAAGGTCACCTGTCGCTTCGGCCTTATGCACATGGTGGCTACAAACCTCTGCGAATGGCTGTATGTTCTGGTTGAGGAGACGAAGCACGAGATCTTCCACATTGGACACCACGACGAGGGTGACGAGCACGATCCGACACTGACTGATGGGCCTCACGGTGGCGTAGATTGGGCGGCCATCAACGCCAGTTTGAGTGTCACCCACCATGCAGTGGACTCGCACAGCACTCTCAACAATTCGATTGCGGCTGGAGTTGGCAAAATCATCGCAAACGTGACCTCGACAACGATGTACGGCAACCACACGGCCGGAGATGTCGTCCAACACGTCGGCTGCTCGCGAACGAACATCATGGGCGCTCTGGTCCAGGAGGTCTCGCCATTTCTGTTCCCCTGCACCATCGAGTACTCATTGATCTGCGCTGTGATTCTGTACGAGATGTGGAAGACCGTCAAATCCATTCCGGACATCGACAAGTCGCGCAAACACTCAACGAAGCCGACCACGCAGAAACCGGCGCATCACTTCTCAGTCGACTGCTCCCAGTCGCACAAGGGCCTGTTCTTTGGCATCCTCATCATTGTGATCACGATAATCTCGATGATCATGTACTTCGTTCTGTACATGCAGCCCGGCTACGAGCTCGTCGCTACGAAGGAGGTCACACTGTGGGAGACGGTGATGTACTTCCTGTGCGCCACGGCAGTTGTTGTGGGTTCGTATTCCGTTCATCCAGCAAAGAATAACTCCAATGACCGACCATTTGCTCTTTCTCTCTCCCTCCCTCTCTCTCTCTTTCTCTCTCTCTCTCTCTGTCTCTCTCGTTCTATCTGTCTCTGCAGGCATGGTCCTCATGCGCGACTTGAAGTACGTGAAAGGATCGAGCGACGATCACCACACAATGGAGCTGGACAACATGCTGTTGGTGGTGGCGCAGACAGGCGTCTATTTGTACGGCATGTTCAGTATCCTGGGCAGCTACTTCTCCAAGTGGGACACCGTGCCCGATCGGGTTGAGGGCATCGTCGCCGAGGTCTTCGGCCTGGCCCAGACGTCGCTGCAGACGATGTTCATCCTCCACGCGAGCCATCGCCGTTGCAAGGGCGCCAAGCAGCAGCGCCGTAAACCGGGACGGGAGATCATCACGTTCCTCCTAGTGGCGAACATCGCGATTTGGTTCGTGAACACACTGATAAAGGGCCGGGCGGTGTTCCGGCAGACGCATTTGGAATTCTTCGGCGTGTGGGGCTGGACGATCATAACGCACGTGTCCATGCCCTTGGCCATTTTTTACCGTTTTCACTCGACGATTTGTCTCTTTGAGGTTTGGAAAGTTACGTACAAGGCGAAGGCCCACTAAAATTCCCGAAAGTCGCGGCGTGTGACAAGTTCAAACAAATAAAGTATTAATTGTTTTATTCTGCACGAAAAATACACACGTATATTAGGATAGTTAATTTTAGGTGTTAAATTATGATAGTATATTATTGCAACGATATGTTTTTGTTTTATTTAATTGACAATTAAATTATTAACGAACATATCGGAAGTTTTTACTTTTACAGGAAGTAAAAACTCTTAAACTGTTTTTAAATTGTCTGCAGTGCCTCGGTGATGGAATTGGGTTCTAGAAGTTCCAATTCCACAACCATTAACACAAAATCGTTTTGAAGTTCAGTAGTTCTCAAACTTCTCTCTTCGTGTTCCAGAGGTTCGATAACAAAGATTTGTTTATTTTCACTTATTAGTTGCTTTATCAATTTGTTGCTTTTTAACAAACACCTATAACGAACCAACCTCTTTATTTACCGCATTGTAATTGTTTTTTCTTCGAATGTCAGTAATTGATTAATAATAATTAATTCTACCTAATTTAGTGACGCCCAATACCGTTGTCATAGGATTAAATAGGCGATTTTACAGTAGAATAAATAAAATTGATTCTATTTCGCTTCCCCAAAGTGTATGTCAATATCCAAATTAATTCAAATATATTTGTATGCGAATGTTATTTATTAGATGTATCATTTTTTATTCTACTCGTCATGCACTTCTAGCCGCTCTTCTCTCAAAGTATCGTTTCACAGCCGCATCAAAAACTTCCCCCACAGTGCGTTTTTTCCAAATTTCTGATTTATCCCTCTTTGCTGGAGGTGGCGCTGATAGTTCTGCATTTTTATCATCCTCCAGTTGCTTCTTTATTTCTTCAACTTTATTTGTATCTCCGGGGTTTACAACGTCTGTCGCGTTCTCCTCCTTCGCGTTCACACTTTGATTCTCCTCTTTTAAATCAACTGTTTTTTCCGCATCTGTATTTTTCGTAATGTTAGTTTTATCCTCTTCAGCGTCATCCTCATCAGAAGAAGAGTCAATGCTAAAATCAGAATCCGCGTCTATATTGTTTTGCAGATGAGCTTTCTTAGCGACTGGCTTCACTTCTGCCTCTTCTTCAGGCTCTTCTTCTTCAATTGAATGGCGCTTCCGATAAGCTCTTTGTTGCGTTTTCATTGATTTTATGGGCTTATAAGAATGCTCCTCGTCTCCAGTCATTTTAGGAAGTTCAGGCTTCTTTACTTCCTTTGTAGTTCCCATTTTCTGTTCATACAAATGCCTATAAAAACCATCGAGATCACTTTGTTTTGTAACATCACCAATCGCTTCAAGGTAGTCATCCCGTTTTTCTTGCTCCTCTAAAGCACGCAGCTCTTCAAGTTTTTTTCGATAGGTGGATGTCACAAATGACTCCTTATCTTTAAAGAGATCCCCTTCCTCCTCACGTTCCTTTTGAACTTGCCTCTCAATGCGACGTTCGTTCTCCAGTTTACGCTTTTCAGCAGTTTCAATCAAACGTTTTATGTATTTCGGTTTTTTAGGATCATCACTTTTGGACCTCTTTTCAGTTTCTCTTTTAGACTCCATGTCATCGTACAGTTCGTCATACTGAAATATGGTGGGATCCTCTTCCAATGCCTTCTGTTGCTGCTGGCGGGCCTAAATGATTGCTATATATGTTTTACAACTACTCGTATGCACATTTATCAATTGCCTTACAATTCTTCGTTCCATTGCGCCGGGACCCAGTGGGGCATTCTTCATTTTCATCAGCGGCGGTCCATCTCCATCCGAGTCACTGCTCTCATCGAATATCGAAGGCCGAGCAATTTGTCGAAGTGGTGGTGCCGGTTCTTGTTTCTTTTGTTGCCCGGGCAGAAGAAGGCCATATCTGAGATGGAGAATTGAGTATTTACAAGATTCAGAACTATTACATAGAAAATACTCACGGTTTCGACATGTTTCGTTCTAATGTTTTGTTTACCAAAGCTAATCAAAAAGAAATCAACGTTCTTCATCTGTCAAAATTAACAGCAACGCTCTGAATAAAAATTCCACATGGTGAATACAAAATTTAAAAACATAGAAAAAAGCATGGGCAGTAAGTCATCTTTACCGTTAATCCTTCCTGATGACAAATTTTCAAAGATTTAAATAGATGGTTGGTCAGAAATAGTTTTTATACGATGATTAGTCGAATAACGAACAATTGAATTGCAGAACAACGCAAGGATATTCCTCGCATTTCACGAGATATCGCACTATATACTAAAATAACTACAAATAAACTACATTTAGATATAGAAGCAGATATATTCTGGTTATAATTTATACGGAATAAAAAATATCAATACAACATTTATGCATGATATGCAAGATGTTCTTTTATTCCGAAATGTTGTCAACACATTTATATTCACAAGAATTACAAATATACACAGTTAAAATAGACATTTTGTTGTATAATGTTTTTAAGGAACATACACTGTATGAAAAGCAACTATTTATCTGTTTGCATTTAATTCATGCTCTACTTCAAATTTACAAAACCAATATTTTAGATATAAACTTTCAAGTTCTTAAAACAATTTCCAGTATTGGACTACTCTGTCATTCTTCGGCAAAAATAACTTCTGTGGCCTTTCGAATGCCAAAGCATATTGTTTTGTCTTCTTGGATATTTCCTGATCAAATACCTATACAATGAGATCATTACTATCTTCAGAAAAAAAAACAAAGATAATATGCTTACATCATCTTCTTTCACTTCCAAGACAGATGACAAATCCCACTCTGTCGTAGGAAGAGGCTGTGAAATAAAACGAGCCGCAGCAGCAACAGAAGGTATAGCGTGTTTTTGTAAAAAGACAATTTCCCAAAGGGAGCTCTCTAGAGCATCAGACTTCATAGGTTCACGTTCATCCATAACATATGGATCGCGGGATACTAATAAGATTAGAAAAGTATTATTAATATTAGTCACTGTGTGACAAGAAAAAAACACGTACCCTCTATAGCTGTTTGGGCGCATATCAAACGCTTCAGTCCAGAGTGACGGAGAATAAGATTTCCAATAAAATATAATATTATTATGGCATCTTGTGGAGGCGCAATCAAACTCAATCGAGCCAAGCGTTTTACGAATGCTGCAACTAATCCCTCTGGTAAATGAGTCGAGCTGAGAAATATGTCCGCTAGGTAGAAGAGACGAGCCTTAAATTTAGTGTGGAAGATTTCGGGCTCAAACATTGAGTAAAGTTTTTCATATATATTGGGATATGTTATGTTGTGCTTTTGAATTAGAGTAAATAGTCCTTGAAGAGCCAATAAACTAACTACTCCTCCTAAAATTATAAAATGTTAGAACCGTTGTGATATATTCTTCTATCAAAAAAAATATGTGCACATACCACAATCTAAGGAGTCCATTAAAAAATCTGTCAAAAAAATTGGCTTCTCTAAATGGGGCAATATTCGTTCAAGTAAAACTATTAAAACTTGTTTATGCACCACTTCTTTCATGCCATCAGTACATTTCATCAAAGAAATCCACACTTTGTTTATACATCGTTTTGTGACTGTGTAATCAAAGGTATTAGACACTTCGGTTTCGACAGAGCAAAATAATTTTCTATTTTTATGCAATTCTTGAGTCATTGGCAAAGAATTGATAACTTCCAAAAAGTTACATGCCATAATCTCATTCGAAAACATTGACTTTGTTGTTAGGTTTTGCAGTATTTTCCAGCTATAAAATACAATATCCAAATATTCGGAATACTCTTTGAAACGTTGTATAATAACCGACTGGGATTTAGTCGATGAAATTAATTTTAGTAGAATATTGCGAAGTCTTTGTCTCGGGAAGCAATATGTCTCAGATTGATCCAATGGATATTTTCCTTCTGTTGAAAGTAACTTCATGCTGGTAACTAAAGCTTGTACTGCTTCATTTGACTTCTCAGCAGTCTCGATGCAATTAAGAATGATTCCCAGTGCATCGTCATATCTTTGCAATAGCCACTCCCGATATTTACTTTCTGGGCTATCGTCTAAGATTTCAAAAATTTCATAATTAACCTCTTTGGTTCTAAGAGTAAGAATCCAAGTTTACCTTTGGGCTTCAACGGAGTCACATCAATGCTCATTTCTCGTCGCTTAAGAAGTTCGGTAAATATTACCTCCAGCGTCAAAAGCGAGGAGGTGATGGGAAGTTTTTGCTGGACACATTCCTACCAAACAAGCAAATTAACCTTAAAAATAGTTCCAACAAAATATTTTTAACCTACCTCAAGGTGGGTAATAATATCCAACAAATTGTTAGCATGCCTTCGTGAGTTAAGAAAATCATTTGCTTTGCTCCTTAACTCTTTGGAAACTACTTTAGTAGATGAGGTTGGAGACTCTGTAGTCATAATGACAGGATCAATATTATGAATTTGGATCTGAGCAACAGGGGCGGCCACACGTTTCTACTGTAGTTAAATTAAGTAACTTGTCTGTTTTTATAAAACAGGTTACAAAGTCAATGGTAAACTATGACCTGATCAATACTGTTCTCTGTATATAATAAATCAATTGCACAATCTGATCGAAATAGGTTTTAAAATTTCATGGCGTCACCAATAGTAGCGTTGTGGGATGCGAAAAAGTGGTGTTCAGCAAATGCAAACCACAATAAAAGCATAAACGTCAAATATGAAAGAACACACGTGAATTGGCGCCAGTGTTTGAAAACTGTTAATTATATACCACGAATTCCATGATTATAAAATAATACAGTACATATATTAATTTTTTTGTAAGTAATTTATGTATTTATCGTAATTGTAATAAAAAAGTTACCTTAAAAATGTATATGCTACATATGATTTAGGACTAACTAATTACCACCTCGTTGAAAATCATTTCGAACACTGGAAAATCAGCAGCAATTTAGTTCAAAACAGCTTGAAGTTGGTGATACATGTGTTGCAACTAAAATAGTTCGTTTATTCTTTATTTATCCTGACACAGAAGTGAAGAAGTTGTCTCATCCAAAATACGCATATCAAATAGATTTCAGAAATGAGTTCGAATTCAATATTTAAGCCTGTTATTACACGAGCTGCTCTCGCATTGCAAAATAAAAATAAAGAAACTGAGTACCAAGCAACCATCTTCGAAGAGCCCAAATCAAAACACGACAGTGAAGATGGCCCACCTGAACGAAAATCATATAAGAAGAGAGGTCCCGACATAACAAAGGGCAACCAAAACAAAGCTGAACTGGAATTCGATATAAAGAAGGCACGTAACGAGGTGTTGAATTTTGCAATGAACAACCAAAGGAATATCAAGAACAAGAAAAAGATGGAAATCTTTAAGGCTATCAAACTAGGGGCTAAGCCACCAAAGAAACCTTACAAAAACTACAAAGAGCTACTGGATGAACGAGCACCGAGCACCGGTGTCAAGTATTGCCCAGCACTATGGCGTTGTAAATCCAAAGTTAAAAAAGAAAAAATAAATATACTGTATGAAAAATGGCTTAATATATTTTGTATATATTCCTATATTTGAATTTAGTTTATTAAAAGGATCTATCATATAAACATTAATTAATTCTTAATTTTATAGCATTGCTCATTATTATTTTGATTCAAATAAGGTGGCAGCTCTTATTAGTTCTATATCACTAGAGGTTAACAATCTGTCATATTGACAGTTCGGATTATTTCACTCGGTGATTACGTGAATTTAGAAACTTTCTTTCTAAAAACAGTATATATTTAAGCAAAATGTATACAAACTCACGCTCATTGGTTACGGTGGCTCGTCGTGCTTTCAGCCAAACTGGTGGTGGAGCCAAAAAAACCACGGTCGGAAGCTCTGTCTCGCCAACTAGCAGTGGACCAGCAGTAATCAATGCCAATGTTCCTGGATTGTCGAGCAACTGTGTGAAACCAGCAAGTGGTCCAGTGGGGCCCGGAGCGGCACCAAATGCAGAATACAAAGTGCCAGAATACTTCTGTTTTAATCGTTTTAGTTACACTGAGGCAGAGGTGGAAATGGCAAAGTATCGCTGCCCTCAACCTTCTGCTCTTAAGAAGTAAATTTTATGGACAAATGGATTAATATACTAATTTTGCATAACGAATTAAAACTGTAAATAAAGAAGGAAATGAAATATGTTGTAATTTTATTTAATTAATTAGATTTTATTATTATTAAATATTAAGAACTTAGCAAATACTTCAGCAAAACTTCGCATATTTCAAACAATCATCTCCAATTCTCTAGCATAGAATATTGCCTGCTCTGCTAGCTCAACTGATGGTAATGCTTCTTTCGGTTTAGCGGTTTTATCTACAAAGTTGTAAACGCCATCTGAACCTAAATTCCAATTTCGTTTCTGTCCAAATGCCTTGACCTCTTCTACTGTTTTTAAATTAAGACGTTTTGCTGCATCCTTAGCAGATATTTTCTCATACGATTTCTCAATACATGCTCCAATTTCATCACGCACTGTGTTCAAAAGAATATCCATGAAGTAGTTATAAATTTCCGATGGTGCAGAATTCTGGAAAAGCTTTCGTTAATTCATTCATTCAAATTTAAAAATACAAATTTATGTTTACTTTAGCAACAAAAATTTTGTTGTAGCGACCCTCCATTATGTATTGTTCTAACGCCAATATGGGTCGCACATATTCATTGTTCTGAATAATTTCAGCAGAAAGTAACTCCAATTCGGTATGGAACTCTGACACACGGTTTACGGAAAGCAGAAAGAGTAAATTCAATCCCAAGAGTTTATACATATTCGCTGATTCTCCTATCTGTCGCCTAATTTAATATAATAAAGAACCAATTATAAATTAGAACTAAAGAAAACTGTGACTATAATTAAATGCTCACTTGTAATCATAATAATAACATTTGAGTTGTGATATATATCGCTCAAATGCAGGTATATCTTTACTGGCAACACTGTATTCTACAGCGATTTCTAAGACATCCCGAGCAAGGATCATCTCGGCTTTAGAAGTTTTAGAATCTTCCCCAGTAGGCAAATATGACAATTTTGTTAAAGCCACCTAGTATTAAAGAATAAACAAAATGTTGGGAGTATGAATTAGCGAAATAAAAACGTAATTTGAGGTTATTTTTGTGAATTAGCATACCTTCAGATTATCGATAAGTTGTCCGCATTTTTTCAGATTTTGGGGCTTTTTAGACCATTCTCCTTTTAATTCCTTGTACAAGGATTCAACACTACTTAAATTAGCAGCCATCGCGAAATAATTTACCGATTTGATAGATATTGTTTGAATGAATTGCGAGAATTGTTTTCCTCTTTATTATTGTCGGGCTGTCAATGTTTGACAACTCTTGGAATTACTCAATTGCTTTGGGCTTGTGTTTCTTCAATCTGTTACAAGAGAACGCGTTCTAAACTGGGCAACAATCTTTTACTATCAATGATAGTGCGTCACCAGAATGAAAGTCTATAGATAGATTGGAAATAATAAATAGAAAAGAATTAATTTTAGTTTTGTATTTTAATGTTACTAATTTTTAATTTGATATTAACCATATAACATTTTAAATGTTAAATAAGATATATATTTTCTTATATCCATAAATAGCACTTTCAGAAAAAAATGTAATAAATTGGTTCCGCCATTTTCTACAATAAATTCTCCAGAAATTTGTTACAATTAAATGTCATTCAATACTTATCTCTTTTGCACCTATTGTTTGCTGCCTGTTAAATGTCAAAAAGTCGCCATCTTTTAAACATTCTTCATCATACTGTCTCAGTCGTTGTAAGTTCTGTTGTGAAAATTTTTTATTCGTGGTTAAATGTCATAAAGCGTTGGTCGTCGTAGTTGATTTTTAATTTTTCTTTTCCATTTGTGGAAATTGGGAAGACTGTGAAAACTTTCAATATAAATTAAATAAACCGAGTGGCAAATGCAATATTGTTTTGTATTTGCATTTTTTTCTCCAAAGTGTATTTTGAGCCGATGTAAAGAAAATATTTTGTGAAATTTCATATTCGCCTGTCTGCACCCAATTAAGAGCGCGGGAATTGGCCCCAGCCTCCGTTTTAAGTATTTCATCAAACACGAAAATTTTGAATATCGCATCGCACAGATGCGAATGAAATTTTGTCGAAATTTGACCAAATGTAAGAAATAGATTCATTTTTGAAATTTAAGAATTATTCTAATTGACGGAGAATTTCGTAGTTGTTCGTTTTATTCACAGGTACAGTAGGGTAGCAAATACTTTGTTGTTTAATTGCAATTTTCTTAATAGAAAAGTGCAATCAAATATAACATATTTTAAGATCGAACAGAATTTTTAGGATGCAAATAAAAAATCATATTTTATTTATTACCATTGACGTTTGAGTTCAAGCCAACCATTAAATGTTCCCGTATACTTGACAGATTATGACGAGTGACTACAATGGGACGAATAACTAATGCTTTTCTTGTTCTTTCAATAAATCATTACCAAATCTATTATATTTAAACAATAATTAAATTTTATTCTGTTTTCTTTTTTTTTTCGTTTTTGTTTATTTTTAGCTTGCAAAATCTTATGAACCATGCGTGTGGGAAAGAAACTAAAAGTTGTCGAAACAAAAAAAACCCGTTCATGTGTTGTGCGTTTAGAGAAAGTGCGTACACCCCCAGGAAAAGGTAGTCATGTTACAGATACAGGCAGCAGTAGCGGAGTTAAAACTTCACCAACACAAGATGAAAAGAAATTCAAGGGTCCCCTGAAGAAAAGACCGATTGCACAAACGTTAACCACACCGAAGTTCAAGGAAAAATTGTCAACAGATTACAATGACGATATTTCTCCGATTTCATCTCCAGTAATGGAGTCCACGCCTACAATTGCTGCTGGTAGATCACGACGAGCAATAAAACCTAATCCTAAATATGCCAGTTCCGATATGGTAACTCCAAAAATGATTAAAAATGTAGCTACTTTAGCGGCATCTGGGAATAGACAAATTGGATCTTCTGGAATCGAAAAGAAGCGAAAACGGTCAACTAGTAGTTCTGAAGATTTCTACAACAAAGACTCCAGTGATGCAGAATTTGGAGAATTTGATGAAGTAAAGGACAAAGCATATAAAGCGGATGAAAAGGATTCAGATTCCGATTTTTCTGATATTGAAATAGAGATGCCTCGTATTGTTCGTGGCAGAGGTCGCCCAAGAAATTCAGATATAGCTGCTTTAGAAAAGGCACGCGCTCAGGCAGCATTAACCCTTAAGAGCTTAAAAGCCGCAGCTGGAAGTAAGGCAACACCATCACAAATGCAATTATTACGTAAAACAATAATTGCGTCGAATGCAAACCGATCACTTCCACTTCAGATTGCTAAAAAGCGAAAAGTGACTGAAACTGAAAGCCATGATAGTGACAGTGACAGTATCATGAAGCCGAAGAAAATATATTCAGCATCAATTACAAATAAAGAACCTCCTACAACGTCAACTTTGAACCAACCTATCCCATTAAATCATAAAACTCTTATTTCACGTAAAAATCTATCCAGTCAAACATTAAACGGTAGTAAGGTTGTGTACGGAACATTACCAAAAGCCGATTCGACGTTGATACAAGAAAAACGCAAAGCAATGTTAGAAAAGGCAATGGCTAAAGCTAAATCGGTAATACAGAACCCTATCGAAGATCAAGATATAGCTAAGTCCAATGTTTCAAATGTTAAACAAGTAGCAATTAGACAAAGAACTTCGTCCCCAGCAACACCAAAATCATTAAAAAGTGGAAAAGAGGCTGATAATAAATTAGAAGAATCGCCTTCGGCAACGACTGATGATTTTGAAACAATGCCAACATTCACAATTGTCAATATCAATGATATTATTAACAAAAAAGGAGATGTTCTTATATCGAAAGCAAGTGCATTGTCGAAACAATCTAATAAAGTTGATGAAACATCTGAACCTGACGAAGATGTTAACGAAGAGCCAGAATCTAGGCCAACTCGACGTAAAATAGGTCATAATGCTATTCTCTCCGATAAAATTGATCAATCTAGATTAAAAAATCCATCCATACGTACAACATTACCTTTGAAGAAACCAGCACAGACAATTTTAAATCACACTCTTTTGAACAAAAACTCAAATAAAATCAATCAGCGCATAGTGCGTTCTTCCAACAGCCAGAAAGCGTCCTCATCTGGTAAACCAGCACCTCGTATACTCAACTCAATGGTTGCAAAGAAAACTTTACCAGTGAAACCAATGATTGCTAACTTGGAAGATTCTGCCGATGAAACATATCCTTTAGATGAAGATATAGGAGGAGATGAAGAAGAAGATGATACTTTTGTAGAAAAACGTCGCACAAAATCACCTTTTCCCTTAAAGAAACCTGCTGCGGGCACGAAAGAAAACTCATTAGCTGCAACCAATCGAATGCCTGCCACAAACACCAAAGCAACACAACGTAAAATCTCCCCCGAAAAAGTTGTGATCTCGAGACAAGGAGATAAAATCATCAAGAAAATTACCTGCTTCGAGACCTGGTATATCATAAATTTACCAGAGGATCGTCCTGCAGAAGTGGTACGAAACCAACTGGATATTCCTCTAATTAAGTTAGCCAACTCTTCCAAATCGCTTGAATTACCATCGGATAACTGGAGTAGTAAGGTAACATTATATCAACTCTCCGCATCCCTTCTTGCTAAATCTAATTATGCAACATACACTGGTGACTTAACGGAGCAGAATATTGCTGAAGAGGATCGTGCCAAGTATCAACCATCATGCGTTATGTTTCGAAGATCTGTTAGCGACCGGAGTAAATCTCGTCTACCATATGATCGTGCAGTTATCTTCAAAAATAAAACTTTCTTTACCAATATCGAAGGTAAAAATGTTAAACTTGTTGGAGCTCCTTTTAAAATTAGCTCCTTGGCGGAAGTAGAGATACTTCTGCAGTTGGTTGATGAGCTTACGCTGCAAAATTCCTTCGTGGAACAAACGACAACAGTTCAATAGAAGTAGTTTAAATTATTGCTAGATATAAAGACTTAAGGATAATTGTATGTTTCGAGAGCATGTAGCAATAAAAATATTATACGTTCTTGAGAGTATATGTTGATACTAAACATTTTCAGTTTTTCACTGAAAATATGATATCATTATAACAATAAATATATTATTAAATATAGGTTAAAAATTTAGTTTCATACAGAAATAAACAAACAATGAATGTAATTGAATTACGTGAAATCAAGTAATGCAAATGTAAAGTTCGCAATTAAAAACACAATCTGTAATTTACTGCACAGAACATTGTAAATTAAAGTTTCAAAACAAACAGACAAATGTTTTAACTAAATCTAAAATTAGTCTTAAGTTTTGTTTTAATTTTGTTTGACTACAAAGAAAGCTAAAAACATATATATATATATAAACATATATATATATATATATATATATATTTGTTTGTTTAAGTAGCTATTTTAAACATAAAATAGTTATAAATTAATGAAGCATCTGTAAAATAACTTAATCAAAACATAGTCAAGTAAAAACTTATTTTGTTTTTTTTTTTTATAAAATATAAACGATTAAAGAATCTTATTTACTGAAAGAGGATATGTTTGTAGTACATAATAAATATCGAAAGTATCATTAATTCTTTTTTAAACATAATTAAAACATATATTTACAAAACTGCGTTTCTTTAATTTCTAACATTTCTAGTAAAATAAGAAATCCATCATATTATATATAATCACTGAGTAACTACTCTTACTTAATTAAATAAAGGATTTGAATCCAAATTAGTTGTTTTATTTTTATTACAGCTGGTATCTTATCTGGGGTATGTTCAATAAAATTGTGTAATTTAGAAGTTTACAGTGGCGTTAAATTAGTTTTGAGTGCCGAAACTCAAATATGTCCATTTAATGCCCTAATAAGAATGTAATAGAATGTTACCGTTAAGTTAATTTTCATATATATAATTGATAACTTCTTGCCACATCGATAAAATACAAAATAATTGGGTGGCATTTGAATAACTCAAAAAATAATGAACCATAAAAGTATTTAGTCTATTTACTAATAAATTTAAACTACAGTAAACAAACAAATGACAATATGAACTAAAAATACATTTATTAATCCTAAAAATATTTTTGCATTCGATATTGATTTGTATTTTCGGATGAATCACTTGTTTATCCTTGTTAATGTAAGGAATCAAAGTGTTTATTTCATTTAATATATCATTATCTCGAAAGTACATTAATATATAAAAGTTTTAACAATTGAAATATGTTTACAATAAAACAAATTAATTACGTAAATGTTTTCTTCCTATCAGTTTATCAATAATCCTATTTTTAAGCATCTATGCAGTATAATATAATGATCTTACAACACATTTTTCAGATTAAACACTTGTTTAACCTATGTCAAATCGCCAGACTATGTTTCCTGAAATATTCAATAATTAATGGTTCCTATAGATACTTATTGAGGTGAGCTAAGTAGTAGATACAGAAGAAATAAATTATTTAGAATAAATATATATTTCACAACGAATCAAGAACTAGGTTATTAGATTATGATTTAATAATAGA
The DNA here is from genome assembly GCA_947389925.1 of Coelopa pilipes. Classification (NCBI taxonomy): domain Eukaryota; kingdom Metazoa; phylum Arthropoda; class Insecta; order Diptera; family Coelopidae; genus Coelopa; species Coelopa pilipes. The sequence continues at coordinate 26,946,683 of OX376700.1, read as the reverse complement.
AGTAATACGACAAATCTTTAATTAGTTATAAGTAATAATTTATTTATACTCAATAATATTAATTTTCTAGCAATCTAAAAAATATAGTAAAACTTTGAATTTATGTAAAAGTGATACGTATGATTAATAAAATCTATTTATATACGTAAGAATGAATCATCATTTCTGCGCTCTTTTTAAAATAGTAATTTCATACTTTTGGTGAATAGCGTAATGAAAAATATCTTTTTATTGCATTTACAATGGAATAAACGAAAAAATCTGCATCCAAACAAACAAATTCAAGTTAAAATTAATTTAATTTTTTGTGATCTAACGATCTTTTTAATCTAAAATCGGATCAGAGTTTTCTGAATACGTAATATTTATTTATGAAATTCTTAATTTCTTATAATTTCTAAAATATAACATTTTTTTACGAGATTCTAATTGTTAACATTTTTAGAAAAGGTTTAGATTTTCTGAAATAAATGAATGCTAATAAATAATTCAACTCATAATAATAATAACTCATAATTCTTTTACTGAAAATTGGATCCTTTCGGTTTGTGGAACTTCACAAATTAATCATAAATGTCTCAAATACATTGACCAATGAAACAAATGAAAGTTGCAATGTTTCCGCATTGAAGTTTTCACTAGAGTTTACCATAAGCGGATGTCACTTTTTGCATATGTTCACGCTGAAAAATATTTTTTATTAAACAATTATTTAATGGGCATAAAGATGCCTCTCTATTATGAACTGGGTAGAATGTCAGCAATATTAATCGTTCTGTATAAACAATCTAATAGATAACGAATTTTGTTTTACTCGACGATCGAGCTGCGATAAAACAAGTGTAATAAAAACAAACAAAAAAAAAAATCACACTGTACTTCACTCACATAGCTAGTGAAAATATGGAAGTTCTTGTCTTTGGTTCTGCGATTGTAGATTTTATTTGGTATTTTTGGCTGCTGATTTTAATATAACATAAATTTTGAATTCAATATAAATTTTTAATATACATTTTTGTAGCTACGTCGACCGCCTCCCCAAGCCCGGGGAGACGCTGCACGGTCACAAATTTGCCACTGGCTATGGTGGCAAAGGTGCTAACCAATGTGTGGCAGCTGCTAGGTTGGGCGCTAAAACGGCTCTCATAGCTAAAGTATTCTGAGTACAGAGTTTGTGAACATAATCAAATATTTGAATTTAAATTTTAAGGTGGGTGATGATGCTTGGGGTGCAGACTATGTGGAGAATATTAAAAGAGAGAATGTCAGTGCAGAGTTCATGGACATTTGCAAGGGAGAGGTACAGACGTTGATTGATTCTGAAATATACAACCTTACATTGATTGAGTTTCCCTTAGACGACAGGAATCGCTCAGATATGTGTATCGGGTGACGGGGAAAACAACATCGTGATAGTCACAGGAGCCAATAACTTGCTTAGCGAACATGATGTAACTAAGGCAATTACGCTGTTTAATGAATCCAAGGTGGGTAAACTTAAGTTATAGCGAATCAGCCACGTGTATTGTGATCTTATTTTATTGCTAAGATATTGATTTGTCAATTGGAGACACCTGTCAATGCCACGTTAACTGCCTTAAAGAAATTCCGTGGTATCTCGATACTGAATGCAGCGCCAGCTTTAGCTAATATTCCCTCAGAATTACTAAAAGCAGCATCTATATTCTGTGTGAATGAAACCGAAGCGGCTCTAATAACTGGAGAATTGAACATTTCCACGTTGGGGTAAGAACCTTTATTAAAATTACCGATTTCTAATAAAGTGCACATTGTTACAGTCAGGCGAAATATGCTTTAAAGAAGCTTATTGAAATGGGGGCAAATACTGTAATCATAACGATGGGTGAACAAGGCGCTGTTTACTCAAAACGCAATGAGGAGAACATGATTATACACGTACCAGCAAAGCGGGCTGAGAAAGTTGTAGATACGACAGGAGCTGGCGATGCGTTTATTGGCGCCCTCGCCTATTACTTGTCAAAATTTCCAGATTTACCACTCCATCAATTGATCGGCGGTGCTTGTGAAGTTGCGGGACTTTCCGTGGAACGTCCTGGAACTCAAAGCAGTTTTCCCACAGCTGCCGCAATTAATGTAGATATAAATAAAAGGGAATTTGATTGGAGACCCATTTGAAATTCCCACCCCAATCAAAAGACCCAAATCACTAAATAAAAATGAGTCTATTATTTGTATAACTTATCAATTTTCCAGTATAATTACATTTCATTAATAAAAAAAAATATGAACGCGTATATTTATTCATTTTTTTCCGGATTTCTTGATGCCTCCTCCAACAAGTGGACCCTTCTGGGAGGCTTTTTGTTTCGCTGCCTCAAGAGCCTTTTGTTGTTCCTTTAATTTCTGTTTGAAAGCCAGATCTTCGTCATCCATATCTTTGTTTTCTTTTTTAGGTGCTTTCAAGGGCTTCTTTTTACCTCCTTCGCGGCCAGACATCCTAAAATGTTTATCTTAAAAAAATATATATATATATAAATATCGTTCACGTTTTTCTTTGAATCGGACTACCTTCCTCGCACGCACACAGTAACAGATATATTTTGACAGACGTTCGAAATAAAAAAATGTAACTTTGGATTGTAACAGATTATACTCATTAAAAATTTCGCTACACCTTTATAAATAGTAAGATGTTTCTAAATTATAGTTAGTTAAATAAACATATTTATATATGAGAATTTTTGCAACAGAATTCCAAAATAAATAATTAACTCCTATAAATGGCTCTCCAGTTTATTTTTCGATTGTAATAGAGGATTAGGAGGGTACGGATTTGTGTTGTAATATTACTGGTAATAGCTGACAATATATCAGTTTGCGTAGACTGCTATACCATCTTCGTATTGTTGCCCTTATTAAAAATCGTAGCGGGAAATTCCAGACAGAACATATGCAATATGCATACGTTTACAGGTTAATCAGACCATTTTAATGTTTTAAATCAATATTTTTTATTTTTATACGTTTTTCAACCATTCTTTTGTAAAGACATAAATTAACGATAGGCAAATCACTTATGAAAACGTATTTTTCTTATCTACCTGAAAGAATTTGATTAAAAAATATCTGTATATATACTTAATTACAATAGATGAGTAATTTCAAATATAATTATTATGTGGCAACACTTTGAATTTCCCTTCAGGGGAAGACTTTTCTCCGATATCCACCATTTTTAATTCTTTTCTGCCATCACTTTACGAATCGCGGTCGTTAAGTGAGCACGCGACTTGTCAACGCCAAGTGAGAAAGTCTTGCACATTTCTTCAAAAGAAGTTTTTATTCTGTGACTTTTGTAAGAAGTATTTAAAACACCACAAGGTATTGTGCAATATTTGTTTTAACTGAATATTTAAGCTAGTCATGTGCTCTATTTATCGAAATTTATATATCTGCGATTTGCAAATTGGTCTACTATTTTCATTGATTTTTATTCACTTTGTTCCACACTACATTTGGGTTATGTAATGTGTGTTAATTAATCCTCAATTTCCTTAGTTTTCGCTTAATTTTTAGAACTAGTGAAATGTTTTAGAAGAAGCTTATTCAGGGACTCGGCTTACGAGATCCTTCATTATATAATTTCCATTAAATTTGAATAAATATTTTAGGTAAACTTGCATTCTTTGAAATATCGGTGTATAGTATTTTCAATTGTATCCTTTAAGATGCACTTTTAATTGTAAGATAAATTAATCGAACATTTTAGAATATAACCTATAAATTGTCGGGTGAAGTCAAGATTTTTCAAACACGCTCTTATAGAATACTCCTGCATACACCCATACATTTCACACATCAAAAGATTGCCACTGTTAAGTCTCAATTGTCTCCAATCCACATGTCCCCCTTCAGATTTCGAACCGCCGGAACTGTTCTCTTTTTCCAAAGCTTGTTTCTTGGTTCGTGGCAAAATCTTTCCAGTCTCTCACATTTCATTTTTCCAACGAATTTCGTTCGAACATCCCCGTGTGCTCTTCCGAGACTCAGTTGCAAAAGCTCCAATTAAACTTACTGTACAAGCGTTTTGCAAAATTTTCAACAACCAATCGTTCAACTCTCTTTTTCCTCTCTCTCTATATGTGTTGTTGTCTCTTTGATATAAAGGTTGATGACGTTTCAGTGACGCATGGTCCAACGATCTCATACATTCAGCGTCTTATTATGGTAACCTAACGCTACAAGAGTAATGTTCGGCAGGGAATGCATTTGTGTTTGACGCTATGAACCAACTAAAACCAGTTTTTCAGCCGCTCATTATTTTTGACTTTATGGGAGTCATCGACATTTGGTTGTCTAGACTAAAGATGGTGCCCTATGGACGCTCAACTCTGGTATCTAGTGTTAAAATCTTCAAAAACTGAAAATGTCCCATTGTGTGCTTTATTCATTAGATTTTGTATTATTTTTTAATCGCAGTACAGAAGCATTAAGCAAAATAGGTAGTTCTGTCCTTGTTCTTAAATACACGGCAATGAGAGTTTCTATTCAGAAGGCGATGCAGATTTGTGTGTTTCGTCACGTGTTGACATTGTTTATAATTAGATTTCTGTACTGCATTCACCAGACTATCTGCTCGACCTTGAACAGTTTCTATGCCGCTAATCGTTGCGTGTTCCCAAACACTTGTTTACACCTCGTCGCTTATATTTTTTTGTTGTTTAAAGATAAAAATATAACAATTTCGATCATTGCTGCAGTGAATTTACTTGGCCATAGTATTTGACTTATTCAGTTCAACTCTTCGCGACATTCAGGCGTTTTGCCAAGGAGTGCCAGAAGTAAAAACACATGTAGTGTAGCGAAATTTGAACACCTAAATATACCGTCTGAAAAGTTCAGTTTATACTACAATAATGCTATTTCGCCCCTTCAGCTGGTTTACATTTTACATTGTTGTTAAAAGCAAGCTCAATTCAAGGAACTTCTTGTACCAAAAATGCTGACGTATATACTCAGTACGACGAAGTCACATGCTTTTTTTCTATCTCTTTCTTTTGGTTAAAACCCAAAAAGACAGATTACCTCGAAAGGGGTAAATGAAGAACTTCTTTGAATTCTTATATTACCAAAGCTATAGATATTGGTCAATAACATTTTCATTCAACCAAACGTCACATGTTCACCAGAAGTTTACGCAAGTTTCAGAGAATTCATTGTTTTTTAGGCAATTTTTAAAGCACATGGTAAAAGAATATTTTTTTATGAACAAAAACGAGTAGGTGAGCTTATTGAGCATTATACAAAGTTTTTTCTCAATGATGTTCTTTTTTAGCTTTACAGTTATCTAATATATTTTCAATGTCTTCTCCCTATTTGCCGTAGTTCGTTGTTATGCAATAAAGAAAGCTTTTCTTTTTTAAATTAAACCTCTTTCTCTCATCTGTCTCTCCTTAGAGAATTATATTTTCCCAAAAATTCTCTCAATACAGTCACAAATGCTCAATGAAACGATTACATATTTTAAATATTGCCCTCGAATTTTACTCAAATACTATAAAAATGTATTCAGAATAAATGTTTCAAATTCGTATACTAATATGTATTCTGCAAATAGATTTCATGAACAAGTATTACTAATACTACAAAACTGGACTGTAAAAAGCTCTACTCCCCTTTTATCACGGTCACTCTCTTTTGTAGTTCCTTTATCCCTCTCAATTTCTTGTTCTCTTTGTACTGTGTGTCTCTCTTGACCCCGAAGTATAACAAGGCTAGCTTGGAAGCTTCGCTCTCGACTATGCTTATGTTAGCGACACGAGAGCTAGAGGAAAATTTTTCAGATGGGAACTTCCATTAACGATTCAGTTGCCAATCGGTGAAGACCTTTGTTTGAAAGGAAGAGGACAGTTTGTGGGTTTTGATTTGTACTGTGATAAAATTAAATAAAAGTATGTAAAACTTCAACAATTACTAATTAAATAATAATTAAAAGAAAAATAAAAGTGTTAAAAGTGAATTCAAAACAAAAATCAATAATTAACATTAATAAATTGATAGTGCTCAACATATAGGCGTCAACCAACTTTATTTCAATTTGACTTTGAATTCAATAATTTTATAAAATTAGTATATTAACGTTGAATAACGTAACTCATCCGCAGATTTCTAAACGAAATATTGTGAAAAATTTGAATCTTGTTCTGTTCTGAAAAAATGTAGACATTGGTTACATAACTATGATCTCTTGTGTAGTTAACAATTAGAATAATGCATGTAGTCTTTAAGTATTGTGCATTTGACATTTTATACAATGATTTTGGACACGTGCTGAGTCGCTTATTGAAAAAATTTGCACTTGATATGGAACGATTATGTCACAGGTTCCGACATATATAGTACATTCATGTATTCTCAACTATCGTCACAGTTATTAAAGATTAGATAACCCCTTTCACACGATTTAGTATTGTTATGAACTGTTCTTTTTTCTGATAACACAGTTGAAGTCAGGTGCTCGAAGCTTGTTACGAAGCTTTCAATTTGCTCTTCAAATTGATTCGGATTATATGCTAATTGATTGTATCCATAGTCTCATTTCAAAGAATCTAAATATATATCATGAATGAACTTGTATACACATCTTGAATTGTGATCCACATGATTTTGCAGACAATTTGTTTCAGTTAAAATTATTGTATAATATTTTTGTTGTATAACAAAACTTATGCAATAGAATCACCATAGTATATATTCTTCTTATTGTTATGAGTTCGTTAAGAAATTTTGTTTCTTTTAAAAATTGAAAAAAGTAATGGTGAATAATTTTAGAGAATTATTGAAACATGATTATTCTGTAATCGTGGTTTTAATTTGACCAGTATATGTATGTTAAGCATTCAAACTTATCGGCTCACATCCAAAATTTACCCCAATCGAATATATCTGAAAATATACCACGTGGTCAGTTTAATGGAAATTAAACTGAGCTTCAGCGAAACCAGTTTCGATCGTGCTGATGTCATTCCCCTCTTTCTTTTTAATAACTGATACCATTCGCAGACCATGTGAAATACTGTTGTTGCTATGAGCCCGAAAAAGCCGGTATCTTTATACATATATAAACAAAAGCAACTTTGACTTTGAGTTGATCAAAATATATCAAAACAAAAGAAATCAGTGTGTCAGTTGAAAATAATTAAATATATTTTTTGATTTTCTTTTAGCAAAATGGGTAAAGACTTTGATGCAGTAGGCTTTGTGAAGGATTTCGCTGCCGGAGGTATCTCCGCAGCTGTTTCCAAGACTGCCGTAGCCCCAATCGAACGTGTGAAATTGCTTTTGCAAGTGCAACACATTTCGAAACAAATCAGCCCCGACAAGCAATACAAGGGCATGATCGATTGCTTTGTCCGCATTCCAAAAGAACAAGGTTTTGCATCATTCTGGCGTGGTAACATGGCCAATGTTATCAGATATTTCCCAACCCAGGCTTTGAACTTTGCCTTCAAGGATAAGTACAAGCAAGTAAGTATTAAGTCGAAGCATTAGAAAGATGTAACCTATAAATATTTTGACTTTTTTTTAACCAATGTATGTCTTTTCGTAGGTTTTCTTGGGTGGTGTTGACAAGAACACCCAGTTCTGGCGTTATTTCATGGGTAACTTGGCCTCCGGTGGTGCCGCTGGTGCTACTTCTCTGTGCTTCGTCTACCCCTTGGATTTCGCCCGTACTCGGTAAGATTTGTATTAATTAAATTCTCATTGCTCAAATGTCTTCAACCAACCCAACTCGTATATTTTTATAATTAGTTTGGCCGCTGATACTGGCAAGGGTGGAGCGCGTGAATTCACTGGTCTCGGTAACTGCCTGACCAAGATCTTCAAGAGTGACGGTCTTACTGGCTTGTACCGTGGTTTCGGTGTGTCTGTGCAAGGTATCATCATCTACCGTGCCGCTTACTTCGGTTTCTACGATACCGCCCGCGGCATGTTGCCCGATCCAAAGAATACACCAATCTACATTAGCTGGGCTATCGCTCAAGTTGTTACAACTGTTGCTGGTATTGTATCCTATCCATTCGATACAGTCCGTCGTCGTATGATGATGCAGTCTGGTCGCAAAGCAGCTGAAGTCGTCTACAAGAACACATTGCACTGCTGGGCCACTATTGCCAAGCAAGAAGGTGGCGGTGCCTTCTTCAAGGGTGCATTCTCCAACGTTCTCAGAGGTACTGGCGGCGCTTTCGTGCTTGTGCTCTATGATGAAATCAAGAAGTTCTTGTAAATTAAATTACTATCTATAAAATTATTTAATTTAAAGAAATACAAATACATTATTAAATTAAACGAATTGTAATTTAATTGTAAATCAGACACACAAACAAGAACAAGGTTAAAACATAATGTAACAACATGATTGCGAAAAACATTTGAACATGTTCATCCACAAACAACAAAGGTTAAAAATAAAAAACTAATAAAAATAGTAAAGTGGTTGTTTTAGTTATTTTTTTATTATATGCAAGTACCACCTAATATTTTTAAGTATTCAAAGAGGTAAAAGTGAAATTGTAAAATTGATTCCGTGGGATGATGATGATTTAAAGAAATGTTATGGATATATAATAAGAGGTGTGGCGGAATATATAATGAACTACAGAATTATTTCGACACTATGGGTTGTATGAGAAGTGAGTGTATTTTTATCATTATAAGATAACAAATACTCTATAAAAATTTACATATTTCCCTAAAGTTCTCGGAATTGCATAATTGCAAATGAAAATATCCCTTTTCATGTCAATCTGCTTTTTTACTTAAGCCATCATTTACTTACACGGATTTGATAAGCAATATCTAACCAAAAAAAAAACTTAATGAACTGAAAAGCAATCGCGATATACTTTAAAAAACGTTTATTTCTTTAGCGATCGAAGTTTTACGACGGGATTTCATAACAAATTAATATTTCGAATAAAGTGCTTTAGGATAGACATATTGTGAGATTTTGAACATAATTCCAATATACCTGTCTAAAAAGTCACATCTACTACCTCTAACAGAATGTTTCCTGTAATCGTATGATTAGATTAGATTCCTAGGACCTGGACCAATTATTGGTGATCATATTTTCGTAAATTCGCACTTTAAGAAAAAATCTCCGTTTCGCAAGAAATAAGACAAATCTTAATGCCGGTAAATGTCACTGCTATAGTATATCAGAGTAAACGACCATGGTAATTAAATTTTATTTATTTAGAATTCCAGAACAATTATTTTAAAATAAAGTTCATTTAGTCGTAAAAATAAAGTTTCATAAAAACTACATCTGTTCAAATAGAAGAATTCAATATAACCAGATGATATAATGTACAATACATACATGTCCAATAAAAACAAACTATTCAAAAATTAGAAAACAAAATAAAAATACTTTATTGATGGTTTACAAAATAAATTAAAAATATTATTATCTTAAAACTAAAAAATATAAAAGCATTATCGTATTTTTCATCATAAATTATAGTTGAAGAAACTGATGGATTTTACTTTTTGATTTTAAATTTATTACAGTTATTTGGGCACTTATTGCAAATTTGTTTTTTTTGTTTTAGTTTTCATGTTAAAAACATTTAATTTGGCTAGGCATACATGGTATATGTAAATATCTTACGAGCTAAAACATACTTTCATAACAATGAAAGACTGATTTTGTTTGCAGTTATTTAGAAAAGTTCCATATAAAATTTCTTTGTGATTTTAGGCACATTTGTAATACAAATATATTGCAAACTGTATATATTGCAAACAAATAAATGTTATGGGAAAGTTCAAAATTAAAATTGAAATTGTAAGTAGCTTGCACTGTTGCTGTAGAAAATTTCGACAGGGAAAATTTATATGTTTTTTTTGGACATTATTTCGCTCAATATGGGACATTTTTTGCCTTTCGAACAAGTTCAATAAAAATCTGCTTATAATTAATGGCAGTCAAATGTACTTTCATACAATTTTTATAACGCTCATCCATGAGAGAGCGAAATTAACTAATCCAATTAATTAAAAAATTAATAAAAAGGTATGTTAGGGTTTCTCGCTCAAAATCCAATATTGAATTTGATTTATGGCAAATAAAATTCGTGATCGAACTTGTTTTTAAAATAAAAACGATATTTTTTTCGATGATATTTCGTCTATTTTCCCGCATACATAGGATTTTTGAAGGTAGATGTGGCTTGTTTGTAAATTGGATTTTCTCCCTAAAATAATAAAGAAATCTGTTTTCAATCAATCTCTAACAACAATCGCCAATTATAACTTACCGTATCCCACTTGGCATTCATTCTTTCCTTCTCGAAACGCGCAAATTCGCGGCGATCGTGTATTGTAGTCAATAGTTTCCACAACATCAATATTGCCAAACCAACCAGAACGATGGCTGCAATAACTCCCAAGACGATGCCCAACATAAAGACTTTAGGAGGGCATTCCAGTTCCTTTTGGGCATGTACTTCGATTTTTTCATCGATTTCGGTGTATTTGAAGGTAAATTTACAGTCATCCTCGTCATAAAACATGCACAGATGTTCATCTCTTTTCTCATCGATTTCTACTTTTTCGACCTCGATGGGAGTGAAGCTTGTACAGTTTTCTCTACAATGATTCTCGTCCTTAAGAGGACCCGTCTTGTACATTTGACATTGTACACAATATCTTAGATCCTGGCATCGTCCAGCACAAGTGGGACATTTCTCACAGTACTTTCCCGAATAACGACCCTCTTCAGTAGACTTGCATCTGTATTTCGAAATATTGAATTTGATGAAGATTAAAACTAAAATTCTACATACTTGCAAACACCACATTCACATTCACCATGACCAGAGCAAATTTCGCCCCCAGTTGGATTTATGCAAGTGTCATTCGATGCTTGACAATCACAAGCCGACCCAGTCCATCCTGGTTTGCAAACACATACGCCGCATTCACACATTCCGTGATCAGGCCCCGAGCAGAGCATGTTCTTATGACGCTCACACGAGAAGTTATCACATTCGCAGAATTTGCCAGAAATCACTTCGCCTGGGTTCTTACGCGGCTCACATGTGCAAACGCCACAGGCACAAGTGCCGCGACCACTACAGTCAACCTGTGTTGTGTTATCTGCCCGGCAGCCAAAATCGTTCTCCTTATCCGAGTGGACATCCGTTGTAGAGCATTCGCAGTTATGACCGAAGTACATGTCATCACATTCGCAAATACCGCACATATAAGTACCATGGTTTTTGCACAGAGGTGAATTTGGCTGGAAGCCAGTGGAACCGGGTCTCTCACATGGACAACTACACAGCATTTCCAAATCGATGATAAGACTTTCGTTGATACCAACGGGATATATTTGAATCACTTGATTCCAGTCACGTGGATCAGTGGGACAAGAGGTTACCAAAATTTGTGCTGTGAAGCTTACAACATCACCAACTTTCAAGCCATCACACTTAGATGTGGGAATCTCGGCTCCTCCACTGAGACAAGAAGAGTGGTAGGTGATTTTCACATGGCTAGTGGCGTTGTCTTTCATTTCAATTGAGGATGAGATTTTCTAAAATGATGTATAGGTGGAGTTAGTAGTTTTATAGTAAAGAAAGCTAAATGCGTAATTGAACTTACGCCATATTCCTCGCGAACTAAGTCCACCACATTAGAAGAGTCTTCGGAAAGAATAGCACTAGATGAACCTTCCACATGTTGAGAGAGTTTCTGATACACTGAGTGTTGGTTAGCAGTAACAGCGAAAATAACGTTAATGGCATTTTGTTTAACTTTGTGGTTGATCTGGGAAATACTCGGGTAGTCTTGAATAACTGAATGCGTGTACAATCCTTCGCTGTTCAAGTGACACTCGCCATCATTGGGAGCAATGACGCCACCAAGCTAAAGGTTTTATTAAGCAGGTATTTTATAAACTTCTGTTCTCCCAATTCTGTTGAACTTACTTTGCCATCGCCAGCATAATGAAACCCGGCATCTGTGGAGAATACCAGCAGACGACGAGCCTTTTCACGCCATCCAACCTGTTGACGGCAGGCAATTGCTTGCATAATGGCATCAAAGCCACCTTCAGGAGCATCCAAGTTACCAGAGACAGCAGCTCTTTTTACTTCGGACTAAATATATATATTTTGTGGGTGGATTATAAAGAAGATTCATATTTTTAAATTGAATTAATTTCGTACATTTGACGCATTCTTGGATTTTTGTTAGTAGTAATTTGGAAAATATATGCAAAATTAAATATAAAAAATATTTCATGCCAATGTATTGTCTAATTTTACTGGATCCGATGTAGTTAATATTTATTAAGTGACAGGTGAAAACAATGTTTAACAATTTGATTTTTTCGGAATTTAAAAAGCAACCAACAAAATGGAATGGAATTAAAAAGGTCATCGGTGGTGAGTGTTAAGGAAAAATATCTTCTTGAAGATATTGTAAATATAAGGTTGAAGACGTTATCACTAACAAATAGTTAAAAAAAGAATTTAGTCATATATTTTTCAGGAGTAAGTTCTACACTATAGAACATGAGATAAGATATGGTTTTTTAATAAACTTCACAATTTTGATCACAGTGCGTACATGTGGATAATGGTCTGAATAAAACCCAAGAATGCGGCAATTTTGGAACAAATCATTGTTGAAACATTATTAATATATATTTTGAGGTTCAGTATTTTACATGCAATTTATGAATCAAAACATGCAAATTTCAGTTGCAAACTAAGACGTAACATTGTGGACCAGAACCATTTGTTAGTAATTTTATAGAAAGTTATACACAAGCACAGTCAATGAACTCGCAGACCCTTTGCCGTAGGACATTTCTACAACCACGACGTCAACTTACAGAGAATTGATATGTATCCGTGCTCAAAGCCATGACATTACGATAGCCATATGGTGCAGCACAACCCGTACATGGCTCGATCATGCTAATATATATTTTTTATTTTATAATATATCAAATGTAGAAGCAAATGAGAAGAGAAATAGATGAAGAGATAGAAAGAGAGAGAGAGAGAGAGAACATCATGTAGACAATGAACACTTTTAAAAATCTAGTTAAAGAAATTATTGAAGTATTCTTAAATACATCCATAATCTAATATTGTAGCTTCAATAATTTCCAGAGTAGTTTTTACCAATTTTACAAGTTTTACTAAGTGAACCATGTAAAAGCCCACTACATGTTTACACATTTACTTATGGTCTAGACATAAATTTAAGACAACTTATACAAGTGCTATGATGATGATAGATGGTGCACATATGCTATAATCCTGCCTTACCTTAACTCATTATTCACAAAACGTAGCACAGCAATAAAAAAAAAATAATAATAATCAAACACATATAATACAAACAATTTAACCAATCCAAATAAAATATTTAAATGCACAATGCATTAGAAACAAGAAAATATATAATGAAGAGAATACACATAACAAGCATTGAATCCAAAACAGATATGAAAGCATTTCTAAAACGTTTAATAGTAAACGTATATAACATAATGGAAAAGAATAAATTCAAAACACAAAACACTGAACATATCAACAACGAATAGAAAATATGTATATATAGGTAAGCACAAGAAGTATAAAATTGCAAGAAATGTATAAAATATAGTATAATATTCTTACAGTGAACGTAGAGGTGTCTGTACTTAAGGGCATATGATTGCGATAACCATATGGAGCCTCGCAGCCATCGCAGGGATGTTCAAGTCTGTTGTGTAGTTGTTGTTATTTTGTTGTTGTTGTTGGTTTAATGTTAATAAATGGTCAACAAAAATAATTCGCAAACAAACACGTAAATTTAAATTGCAAGTAGCAAAAATTGCAATAGCATAAAAATTTGAAAAGATATAAGAAAATTGGTTAATGAAAATAATACAATATATATAAATGGTTATATTCTTTGATGAAAACGTGAAAATGCAGGTCATAAAATTATTATTTTATGATATTGTAAATTAAGCTATCAATACTTAAGCTAAAAATACTTGTTATATTTATACCGATATATAACTAAATATTCATATGATAATATTCCTTTTAATAAAACTTTCTAAATTATAATCCTTATAGAATATCTCAGTAATCAATAAAAACAAGAATTTATATAATCCAATTGGTATAGAATGGAAATTTATTTGCAACTAATTCTAAACATTTTTACTTACTTCTTTGGTATAGTCGAGACATACGGCATCAACACCTTATCGACGAAAGATCCGAAGCCTAAACGGAAATTGGAGGTGATATTACGCATTGTAGCTGACAACAAATCGCCAAGAGCTGACAATTTCTCCTTATCGTCTTCCATAGACTTGGACAAGTCCATCAAATAGTATAAGTCAACGGGATAATCTTCGGCTTGAGAGTAACGCAAGTGCAAATGATGAACTTCATCTGCAGCACAAAGTTGGAAAACATGAATAAAATAATCACTACCACAGAGCAAGCACTACTTACTGATTCTCAACTTCAAACCAACGCGCTGTGGACTGATCTGGACGATTTCGCCGCTGGCTCCCGCACTAGCAGCGCCACTGGAGCTCGATGAAGCGCCATATGAACCCGAATACGAGCTAGAAGATGAACTGCTGTACGAAGAGTTGGCCTCGTATGAGCCGCCGTAGGACATTTGGCCACCAGCTGCGCCAGCCGCATATCCGGCACGTGTCAGCTCACGGTTTATTATAAACTTTTGTTCATTGTCCGGATTCCAGATGAACTCTTCGGGGCAAATGTTTGAATAGCTATGCTGGAAGCAACGGGGTTTGTCGCCGTGGTCAGGCTGCATGCACCAGGCGCAACTCTGAGTCTGGATACACTCATGACAAGTCCGTTTGTTAACGCACGGATTTTGTATTAACTTTCCGGCCAACTGTGCTTCCACTGTGTGAATGCACAGACAGCTGGCGATTACAAACAGCGTCGCCAGCAATAGTAAACGTTCCCGTGGCGGTGTCATTTTAAGCAGGGGGCGGGAGGTGATATGGGTTCTCCGATACGACCTGTAATAAAATGTCACAATTCAACACTTATATAGAAATGAAAGTAATATAAATAAAACACATATATGCATGAGACGAGTAATGTAGTAAATGAATGCATAAAAAAACTCTTTTTAGCACGAAGAAATCTCGACGTATTTCGTCAAGGTTAATTTTGAATACAAGAAAGATTGAGAGAAGGGTGCGAGTTAAATTTAAAACATTTCTTTTATATAATATCTACTTTATTGGAATGAAATGCAACTCTTGAAGTGAAATAAAACTTTTTCATTCTAGATAAGCTCACTCTATTCGCTCCATACTCAATTTCTTATCAGCACAGCGAAAGAATTGCTAATATTGTGCGCAAATGTATTATATACCCTTTATTACATTAGGCGCGAAAATATTTTGAATTATACTAAAATTTAAGCACCTTATTCCACCACTTTCTAATTTTCGACAAACTACAGATCGAAAATACGAGCGATCAACACTGTTCAGAAATGTAAAAATACGCTTGTATAATCCATACAATCAGAGAGATTTCGCATGAATCGAACTCAAGTTGACTGTGACTCATCCAAGGAAAACTGACCGAGCAATAAAAATAACAAAAAACATACGAATACGGCAGCATATGACGGAAGATAAAGCGATTCATCGACCAACAAGGTGAGTCTTGTTGGACATGCTATATACTATATACATTCGATTAACGCATACATAAAGTGTAAACAATATTTTTCAAGAAACTAGAAAGAAGTCACATTGTACAAAGGAGAAGGAAACAGGAGTTGAAATTTGGGGAGGATGAGGCAGCAAAGCGTGACACAAATTAAAAAGGTAAACAAAGCACGTTTTTGTCCGTAGTCTCTCTCCTACAATCTAAAGGAAATTATGACTACGACACCAGGAAAAAACCCTACGACCGTACATACTCATATTAAAAAATATTTTTTGAATTTTTGCTTTCTGCGACAAAAAAAAAATTCAAAAGCTCCTCAATTTAAACTTGCAAATATTATCACTCTGTCATTTCTCTCTCAAATTTTTCTCCGAATTTCGAGTGACTTTTCGCTTAAATGACGAAACTTTTACGTCATCTGCTTGATTCATCCATTTTGGATGACCCGACACTGGCTCCATTCACTCTACGTCTGCGCCTCCTAGACAAAGTGCACTTTGTAGCAATGCAAATAGATCAGGTCGTGGAAACGTAGAGCAAGTCGATCTTGAAGTTATGAATCTGTTTTCAGATAAACAAAAGCGGTCTAAAATTAAACCCACGCATCTGCACCAAGATACATTCAATCTCGGAATCGACACATTTTGGTAAAAGCTAACTACGAGCAAAAACATCATAATACAGAGCAGAAATACATAAAAAGCGACGAGAACGTGTTGTTGGCTCCCCTGCGGGCTCTTTCATTAGCTATGGGCAGAGATGTGGGCGTTCCAACTCGTTCTATGATAGCGTTGGCAGCGGAGTATAGAGTATTTCGCTGATCAATCTTTCGAAATCCACTTGAAGATCCTATGTAAATTATAGTTTTCGATAGAGATTTCTGAGCACTTATATTTTCTTTTTCAACACTGGTTGGAATTTTTTCCTTGTCAACATTATTTTATTTTCTCTTTGACAGCAGCGACGAAATGGATGAAATCATCTTCTCTATTTTCCACTAAAAGTTGTTAAATCCTGCAACTCTTACGTAATTTGTAGATGTTTTGTTTAATTTTACACTTACACTAAATATTTTTATATAGTTAAATAAGAATTAGAGTGAATTTTATGGAGAATTCGATGATTTTATTTCCATCAGGGTGGAGTTGTTGCTTTATTTCCTCTTCTTCGTCTCTCACACACTAATCACACGCGAGCCGCAATCGTCGAGAGTTGAACACAGTCTGATGAGAACACGATCAAATACGGACGCAAAGCCGTCAGGTTTACTTCAAAATGTGCTACAAGGGCTAAAGATTAGTTTATTCCAGCAGTCGGTGACTAATTTGACAGTTCAACTCGTAGAGTTGACAGCGTAACCGGAAAACAATAGTTTTTAAAAAAGATTGGTTGGGTAATTTTTCGTTTCTTTTATATAGTAACTATACACTCGCTTAAATCATATATATTATTACTTCTTTTGATATATTATAAATATCAAATTATTTATTAATGAAAAAAGAGAATTTCGCACCTGTTGAACATCGACGTATTGGAA
This sequence comes from Coelopa pilipes, assembly GCA_947389925.1. NCBI lineage: Eukaryota > Metazoa > Arthropoda > Insecta > Diptera > Coelopidae > Coelopa > Coelopa pilipes. Next base: position 26,929,412 of record OX376700.1, on the reverse strand, counting down.
ATCTTTATTCTTCTTTTAATTCGAAAAATGTTCACTTATTTTTTAGATTTCCTAATGTCATCAAACAACTAGACGAACGAGACAAATTTTTCGACAGTCGAAAATTTGTCTCGTTCGTCTATATATATATACAGAATGTATAGTTTACCACCTAACTCCAATGTGCTCAGAAAATGTAAGAGATTAGTTAGAAATCTTCAGGTTTTCCTGACGTCCACATTCGGTTTTCTTTTACTTTTTTTACCTTCCCTGTTTTGCTCATTTTCCTTCCCTGTTTATATTATTATGCTCTCTTTTCGCTTTCGTTCCTTCATATCTTCGTTTGTTCGTGCTGTCATACGTTTTTCTTCTTCGTGTGGTGAAGTTGCAAGCGCCATGATCCAGCTAGGTCTGTGAGTGGAATCCACTGAAAAATATAAAAATTCCACCAAATAAAAGTTAATAAAAAGCGAAAATATCACATACCCACTAAACGAAAAGCAATAAAGTGTCTATATAAAAATAAACAGTTTAAAACAATATAAAATAGTGAGAAAACCCGAGTGAAATTTCGCATTGGAGAAAGAAAAGATTTTTCCATTCCATTCCCATTTCTCCATTCCAATGGAGACAGAGTCGTTCGCAGTTCAAGTCGATTTTGAGAAGTTTTAGTTTCAGTGGCTGCGCGACTTCCAGTGTCAAAAGGAAGAACGACGGAGAGAAGGAGAGCGCAAATCATAAAAACAGTAAATTGCTGCAGTTGCATAGTTAAAAAGTGTTTAGTACGGGAAAAATATATATTTTACACACGTATTGATGAAAATGTTGAATGAAGTGCTTAAAAATAAATTTCTGGAAATTTTGCATTAATTCGTAGCTGTCTGTAACTGAATGCAGTCGACGTCACTCGTTTTACCGTCAAACGCAGCGTCGCTGCCGATCGACCGAGGAACCGCAAGCGGGAAACGAAAATCTGTCGGTATTCCAAATTTGTAATATATTATCTCGAAAAATTATCGGTGCTCTCGGCGCTCTGTCCCACTGTGCTGAGGCTTCTGTGACCGTCGTGCCGTGGTGCTCCGCTAAACATTGAACGCAACGCAACGCTGCCGACTTTTGCATTTTTGGATTCATGTTAATTCAATGGAACGACAACGGTATGAATTATATTTTCTAGAAGCATTTTCATCGTTAATCGGCCTGCATTTCTCCTCCCTCGTTCTTGTTTCTGCCTCCAATAAACACATCTCGTGTGTTTTTTTTTTTTCATCGTTTTCCTGCCCTCTGAAAAAGTGAATGTTTGCCGAGCGAAAGTTGTTGTCATCGTCGTCATACTCCTTCTTTTCCCACACCTCTCGCCTCCTTCTTCTATTCCTTGGTTAGTCTCAAGAGCTCCAGACTGAGCGAGTTGTTCCAAAACACTTTGTGCTCACACTCGTGCGCATCTCGGCTCTCGTGTCCGGGTTGTTGCCGTGCGCTCCGTCTTCGTTCCCTACTCCCTGAACAGCCGGGTCATACAATAATTGCGTTCATTGATCGTTTACAAAATTAGCTGCACTCAGGTTATGTTGCTTTTGGTTTTTCCTTGTGTTTTTGTTTAATTCAACGTATATATCTTTATCTTTTGTTTTTGTGTTTTCCTCTATGTCGCTGTCCGTTTTCAAAATAATCACCGTCAGCCGAACTCGCCTTCGTCTCATTTTCAGTCTCAGTTGCTGGTATAACTAATCCAAGGTTTTATGTAATAACTTTTAAATGTTGCAGCAACAACCACAACTAGAGTCCCAGCTACGGCAGCAGCAATGGCAATAGCGCAATAGCAAAGCAAAAGCAACAATACCAGAAACATGATATTTACCAATCACGCCGTTGCTCTTTTCGACGCGGCTTCAACGAGTGAACAAATTACATTTTTAATTTAGAAAATTGTTCTCAAACAATTATTTTAATTTCCACCAAGATGCCCTCGAGCAGCAAATTCAATTTGTCCAGATTTGTATAGAGTGTGAACGAGAGGAAACGATCAGAAACGAACTCTGAACGAAAAAGTACCACTGCTTCTGCAGAATATTCGTTGAGAGGTTTGCAGAATCCATTCGATACTTTTGCAAAGGCTACATTCAATTGAATCTAATGCCATGCCAAATCGTGGAAAATTCAATTCTTTTCGTTTCGACAAACCGAAATCGCCAATTCTATAATTTTGTATTTTTTTCTTCTTTTTCGCAAATAACATGCATACCCTTTATCGCGTTACTCGATTCGCAGTCAGATCCGTGAAATCGATTGTTGAATCTTCATTACAACTCTATTCATTTATGTATTAAATTTTAGCCACTTCTGCTATATAAATATGGGTGTATATTATTTTCATTTTATCAATTTGATTGCTTTTACTTTTATCTTAGCGCAAATGTTTTCGTATATTAGTCCATGGGAAAAATAACTGAATGACAACGTGACGTTTTGGCGAAATTTTGGACAATTTTGTTGCATAAACAAGAGATAAAATTTTTACCCAACAGCAACAATAAAGTGATAAGGAACTTTGTTATCAGAACGGGTGGATGCGAAGTAAAAATCCAAACGAATGATAAATATTTTTCGCAAACAAGTAGAGTCGCGTAAAAGCTTACGAACAGTATTTTGCAATTAGCACCTTTTTGTTTTTGTAATTACTGTTTTTAATGTGTTCCTTTTGCCGTTCCATCACTTTTAAGTGAAACATATCCAAGAACAGGAATTACGAATTAAAAAAATTTAAAAACATTGTTGTTGTCATTGTTGCCGCTGTTGTAGTCATAAACATCATCGTCATCGTCATCATCGATCCTCTTACAGAGCTTTCGTGAGTGGCGGGCGTCAACTTCGTCTTCCAGTCTTGTTTCTCGTCTTTGTCGCTGTCGTCGTCCTCAGCTGTTTCTTGGCCGCTGCTGCCATCGTTGTTGTTGCTGTCGTTCCGATATACACGTTGCGCATGTATAAGTGCGCCGTCATCATTGAACGACAGGCGGCAACACCACTCAATATTGCATAAGTAGTGGTGGAGCGCCCAAGCCCAAACCCAAACTCAAACCCAAGCCCGAGAGTCTCTTGGAGCTGAGCGAGCCCGAACATGAAGGACTACAACATCGTTCTGGGCCCGTTCCTGAGATGGGGAACTCCAAGGTAAGGAACCCGGCGTGGTGAGAGTGCGTTGGAGGACAGCGACTACGATGACGACAACACCAACTCCCATGGGCCGTAAAATATCGATCGATCCGTGCAGTCGTACATACATGCAGTGGGCCATTCGCAGCAAATGTTGCGATTAAGGTCGTATATTGGTCTTTTCCGGATCCGCCCATGGTAAAAGGAACGGTATTTTTTGCTCTTCATTCGTCACTTTTGTTTCAAAATATTATTAGGAGAATATATCCCGTTCTGCTAGTGTGTGTTTTTCCCTCGTTTAGTCGTGGCTTTGGTGGCCATGACCACTGTGCAGAATCGCCCATTGGAGTGACTGCCGCAACTGCATCCCATATGAAGCCAACGAGAAGTGAATTCATTTGGGATCGCAACGTTTTGTAACCAGTCTTTGGCCATCACCCGGGAGTGGAAGAGCTTGCTGCCGTCGCTTCTGGTGTCTGTGTTGTTTTTGTGTCTTTCTGTCTGTTGTTTTAAAGGCTGCTGCTTCAGCTCGTTACATCGTTACGTTGTCAGGCTGTGTCTGGTCCTTGAACTGTCAATAAAGATGAAGTGCGACAGGGATAGCATGCGAGTAAAAGGGAGCAAAATAAAACAAGTAATTGCTACTCGAAACTCCTTCTCCTCAGCTGCGTCAGATTGTAAGTCGGTTGTTTTGTTGTTGGTGTTGTTATTGTTGTTGTTGTTGTTGTTGTTTTTGTTGTTTGTGCTCTCCTTCCGCTCTCCAGAGGCCACTTACTTTGTGCTTTGCTCTTCTTTACTCCACTCCATCGATTCATTCACTCACTGATTCGCCTTCGAAATTACTTTTCATCCACGCGAAATAATTTATTACTTCCCGATGGCAATGCCGGCATCTTCAACTTCATCATCGCCATCTCGCATCGCCATTATTAGAAGTTGCTGGCGAAGCCACATAGGTTCCTCTATTTCGGACCGGGACCGGGACCGGACCGAACCGGACCAGTCCCACCAATCCTGTTTCGCTTTTCTATTCTATTATGCAAATACTGGAAGCTTTTATCCATATTTCCATATTACAATATTGTACTTCGCTATACATCGGGTGTTGTTTGTGAACATTTCCCCAAGTTTTCCTTATACTTTTTCGTATACATACATTTTAATTTCCCGCCCTTTTTACGCTGCATTGTGCTTCTGTTCTTCTGCTCCTTGCCGCTACTTTAATCGTCATTTATTATTGATGCACAGGCGAACGTCGCTCAACGATTTGGGGCGCTGAAACAGTTGTTGTGCCACCCCCAGAATGACTGACTCGTTGTGTCGAACAACCCCAACAGCCAACCCCTTATTTTCATTCGGAAATTGGATTCAACATATTCAACTGGAGGGGTGCCTGGTTGTCGGACGCTAGATGACTCGACCCGGTGTTGTCAGGCAGTCGGTTTAATACTGAGAAAACAACAAGTTCTTCCATTCGTATTGTTTATTATTTTATTTTCAAAATGTTCTTCAGTTGTGCTTTTGGCGCAATAAATCAGGACGGTATCAATCAACCTAACGCGTGCAAAGGCATATCTCGTCAATTCCCATTGATTTTGATATTCGGATTAATTCTATTTATACTCCCTCTACCTTCTATCATTCTCCCTTGATGTAATAAATAGCTACAGTCCTTTACGGTTACGTCACTACATTTCGTACACTTTCCCTTATTAATTATGCTCCTCTGAAGCAATTAACAAATGCACTACAAATTTTGTATACAACATTGCCTTCCTTCCAGAAATCTCGCCGGTATTTCCATGAATCACACGATTCAAATGTCCTCCGGCGAACCCCAGCGCCTATCAGTGGGATATCAATTTTCCACCAGCTACCCGACAACAACCCTCCCTGGAATATGATTTTCTAATTTCCTTTCATTCGCTGTGGTTATTCATTTCCTCTGTTCGGCTCGTGCTTTCGCAAACTTTTTCGATTTCCCAACTTTTCGCCATGTTCGCCTTGTAGTCGCCCCATGAGCGACGCTTCCTTTCCAGCGATGACGTAAATGTCGTCATTGTCGTCCTCAACATCGTTGCCGTTTTTCTTGTCCTTTCCCCAGCCCAATCTTATGCTTCTGTTTCATGTCGCTGTCGTCGTCGTCGTCGTCGTCGTCGTCGTCACCGTCGTCCGCATCACTGTTGTTAGCCTTCGGAACAAGTGGCTGCTCGGTGTTCTCTTAAGTGAACCTCCTTTCTCAAGAGTTTGCATTTTCATTTCATTTCATATTATTTTATTTTTGTCTTAAGCTCTTAATTTACTTTGAGATTTAATTCGGATCCTCTTGTCACGGCTTTCGTCAAGCAGATGACTACGGGTCGAAGGATTGGGCGCGGGGTGTGAGGTGGATGCTTTGCATGGATGGATAGTTCCATCTTTTCATCTCTGATGGTTTCTCGTCAGCTCTCATCAGTCTCGACGGTCGACGGTTGCGTCGTGGCTCACAGCTCACAGCTCACAGCTTCGTTTTGCTCTTTCCATTCATTGCTCAAAGTTAAAGTTGAAAACCATTTCTCTGCTCGACCATCTCCGTGTCTCTGGTTGTTGTTGATTCGTCGCTAGCTCTATGGCTTTCGCTATATTTAATTGTGCTTCGTTGAATTTTCTATTTTTCTTTCGGTGTTTATTTAATGTTTTTATTTTTTTATTCATTTTTTCCCGACCGCCGGTTTCTACTTTTTGCATGACTTTGCCGTTGAATGGTCGTGGACTGAGATGAGCCAACGTTTTCTCTCAAGTCAATTTGTAATTATTCAGCCCTTTGACCAATCTATTACTTGCTTCATTTCGTCTCGTTTCGTATGCTTTCATTCTCAATTTCAGTACTGTTCATTCACCGATAAGTTCGAATGCTCGTTTCTATGTATGTGTTGTACATATGAAAAACCAAGCTGTAGTAGTGGCCACAAGAGACATGAACGCGAGATCTACGTTGGCTGTTGGCTGTTGACAGTCAGTCAGTCAGTCAGTCAGTCAATCGAGGTCACAACTGAAGATCAATGTACGATGAAGCTTGCACGAGAATGATGTGTCTTTAAATAATTTCTCTTTGCAAAAATAGATTGACACCTCGATGCGCATTGATAAATATCGACGTAATGGTTAAAGAACATCAAGTACGTTTTGGACGAGATTCTCACCAATCACTAACATCTCAGTTGTCTGCTCCACTTCTAGAGCAGCGACCGAACCTTTTCGAAATGTCGTATTCATTGGAATTCCCCTATCGCCTGGCGAAGTTCGCCTTCTTTCGATATTGTTTGTTTCTATTGAAATTTTATTGTGTTTAACATAAAACTTTGGGACGTTTCGTTCGGCTTGTATCTTGTGTTTGTTTTGTGCAACATTTCTCCCTGAATCACAAATACCACTCTGCTCTACTCGGACCGATTCAGTGCTGTAATGAGTTCCCTCATTCATTTAGAGATTGTTTCGTTTTCCTCGTTTATTTCTAAACATTCACTCAGTTCACGAGAACACTTTCTTAACGGCGGGCGGGCGCGCGGTCGGTCGCTTGGTCGATTCGTTGGTTGGACGGGCGGGAGTTTTGTCAGTATCTCGAAAGAAGGATACGATAGTCGGTCGTTGTGTTTGTCGTTGTACTCGGTTATTCTTGGGTTCAGTCGGTGGCGTTGTTTATAACGTCATCAAAGACATTTTAGATTTTATTGTCTCTTTTCCTTCTACTATATCCGTGGAACATATTTACTCTTACTCTGGGTTTGTTTGCCAAATCAAAAGGAAATGTTTATATTATTTCCTTTACACACACTCACAAACACATACCCATCCACACACTGACTCACTCACTCATTCTTACATCAACACAAATAGACAGAGAAGAACGTTTCAAGGAGGTGAGAAAATTTAATTCTCTTAAAGTAATTTGTATGGGTGTGTGTTTGGGTCTTCGTATGTTTTCGTCTTTGTGGGTCTGACGTAGGACACGAGTATTACAACAACAGCGCCGCGAAGATGACTACATATACAACAACAGCGGCGAAATCGGCGCAGGAATACGGTCGCCAAATTTATGAGAGTCTGTAGAAGTTTATGACTGTGTGCGTGGGGAGTCGTGACATAAGACCTGAGTTGAAAGGTCAAGGCATTCGGGGTCAAGGCAACGGGAAACGTACAGTAAAACCCGGTTTCTCTCGCGCCATCTCACTCTTTTTCTCTCTTCTTTGGTATGTGGTCATAATGAGATTTTGCCTTTAATCAGTTTTAATTTGCAAAATGAACGAGATATCAGTCAATCAACCTCCAGTTCTCATTGTCATGTCATTCAGGCATAACTGAAACACAACAGCTCGTTGCATTGAGTAAACTCGAAAATGAAACAACACTCAAAACCCATACGACCGCAAAACAATAATGGCTTTCAATCAATAAAACAAATTTATTTTAATAAATATATTTATTCTTTATTGTCGTTCACCGACAAAGTCGTCTTCAAGAAAATATGTACGCAAGAAGTGTGAAGAGCGAAGAAAAGTGAAGAACCTGGGCTCTAAAGCAACTCTTGATCATGTGAGTCGCCGATTTATTGTGCGATCACATTTATCAGTTAATTTGATTTTGTTTATTACATTTTTCCTGCTACATGACCGATCACCACCACCTTCTTACGTACATAAACACATGCATACACATGAGTGTGTATCGGCTCTGTTGTTTTACTTATTACAATTGCTGACAGTAAGGTACAGCAATTCTTTGTCATTCGAACCGTTGGATAATGAGCTCAATTGTTGCGCTATACAACGATCAATAGCTAAGGGACCGGGATCTTTTATAACCTAAATTGTCTTTTACTTAAAATACAGTGCTTATCGAACAAATACAGACAAGGTAACAGGTGAAGAGAAATTATGGCACCACCCTCTTGAGACCTCCGACAAATTTAAACGTTAAGCATTTAAATCGTTAAAAAGTGGTGACAGCACAATTGTGTTCGAAGTGTCCGTCAACTTTTCTCTGTATCGATTCCAGGGAAAACATCAAGACATCTACATCGAGTAGATGTGGAGTCACTAAAATGACTCGAACTAACAATAATTCGTTAAAAACGTTATCAACTAAATGTTATTTTTCCTATTTACCGGTTACTTCTTGACGACCGACGTCGTTACACTTGTTCACTCTGTTTTGAACATTTATTATTTTCATTATTTATTTTTACCTATCTAAAGTTTATTTCAGTTCCGGTTTTTATACATTTTACGATGTTCTCCGTGCTTCTATCACAAAGCAAAGTGTTGCTATTTTCTATATTTCACCGTTTCTCGTCGTACATTTATTGTTGTCTGTCATGTCTGTTGGTCTGTAGATAAAATTACTTGTCTGTAGTTTCACCTTTTTCTCGTTTGTCTCGTTTATCTCATTCTTCAGTTTGTACCTCTGTTATACATATCATATTTTCAATAAGTTATTTAATAGTGTTTTTCTATATCATTCTGAGACAAACAACTCCATTGTTATCAAGAGACTCTCGAATGTAAAAATCTACTTATATTGAGTAGGAATAAGGTTATATAAACAAGGGGTATTATTATTAATATATTTTAAACTAAAACGATATACTGAAAGATGTGACTACTTAGTTTTGATATGATATGATATCGTAGTTTAATATAAAACTGGAGTCATTTATTTTCATATATCAATGAAAGATTTGTTACTCGGTGCTATAAAGCTGCTATTACAACTGTTATAATATGTCATGCTTTATAAATCAGCCACGCTTCCACAACTTATATATCTAATGTTAGTTTGCGGTTGTCAAGTGACACTTGATTTAAATTGAAATTTCAATTCAGCGTAGTTAAGTTCATTTGGAGCAAATAACAAAATTAGACACTTAATTTTGGGAAGCTAAATTCGATTAAGTTCGCACCACCTAAAGGGAATGTCGAAGAAGAACACTTTTGATTTTTTTGAAAAAAAAATTCATTACCGTTTCTGTATTCTGGGATAGCAATATAAGACAAATTTTGCAAATTAGACACTAACTTTACAAACAATTTATATGTAAATATTCTAGGATCCAATGAATTGGATATTGTGAGAAACTGTTTCATTCGATGGATGCTTTTACCAAAGTACGTGTATGGAGCTTATTTGTGTGCTCTACTATCCGTTATGTCTTTGCACTCGGGCTTAAATTCTACGAAACAGTAAATGAAGTAGCTTAAAGCGAGGTCTTAATGGTCTGGTCTCATTGCGGTTAACACAAGAAGAAGACCACACTACTACACCCATATTCGTCTACCGTTACTGTCGAAACAAAAGAAACTCGACTATTTCTTTCACTTGACTATTTCTTTCTAGCCTCCGATTGGTAGACGATTAGATATTCCACGATCAAGGATTAATTTCAGCCCCATGCAATATCAACCAAATTCAACATTTGTTGTCGGTGTTGATGAAAGGGGTTCAGTTTTGTTGCCACAAAAAACTTCTTCGTGGAAGACAAAAAGTTGTTGTTTTCGGGAGAGTAAACTAATTATTTGACTGTCCTCGTTTTGTGTTCTATTATTTCCTCAATTAAATTTATTCCCATGTATTTGTTTTCCAATTCCCGTAATTTTAATTTGTTTTTTTGTTGTAAAGTGAAATCGACCCCTTAAATTATGTAGTTGTTTTTATATGGTGTAGTCTTGTTTTGGTTGTTGTTTGCATTGCTTTTATTTTTGTTGTTTTGGTATACGGTCGTTGACCATTTCATCCATTTTTGCGCTTAATTGAATTTTACACAATTTTTCGCATTACCAGCCAACTGTGCGTGGCATCATGTTATTCGTTGTTGCTGTTTTAGTAGTAGTTTTTGTTGTTGGTCTCCGATGGTGGAGTATCTTGTAATATGGTTTGGTTAATCTCTCAGAAGCTGTCAAATGAGAAGGAGAAAAATCTTTGTTTTGTTTTTAGATGTGGTTTCTGTTTTGATGTGTCTGCTGTTATTATTAATAGTTGTTATTATTATTCACTGTATGTTTCTTGTAAATTAGCTATTAATGATTTGAATATTGTTTGAGACGTTGTTCATTGGTTTTGTTTTGCGTGCTTTTTGTGTTTTTATTTTGTTTTTCTCTTCCTCTTCATTTTATAATTACGTATTATCTCTTTCAATCGACTTTAACTTGTTTATTAATGCAAATTAGCGGTGTTTTAATATAATTTAGTTAAATTTTGACGCAATCCGGAAATAATGGATCCGTTCCACTTAACACCTGGAACCGTTTGATTGCAAGTTTTCCTCGATGTTTTCTTTGTCTGGATTTCTGTGGAGGAAACATTTACTATGATTTTTATTTTTTGACTATAATATAAGGAAACTAATTACGGCTATAATTTATTTCATGTATCTAAGAGTTGACACCTTCATTAATGATGTTATATATATCCAATTGCAGATCACAGCTGGAAACCAACTCTTCATATGGTTCCACAAATCGTAGGAAAAACAATGTGATAAAGATGAAATGAGTGAATAAGGACTCTGATAAACAATCGCTTGATGAAACTGGACCAGGCTAAAGGCACAAGGACACGCACAAACAGGATAATTTCTGCAGACAGATAAAACGAACCCAATCCTCATCTTCATATGAATTAAATTTTAAGCAACCAGACCAACCAACTAACCAGCCAACAAACCAACAGCAATATCAGTAACTGAAGAATTAATGCAATAGCATAATCAACATAAACCCAACTCAAACTCAAACCCCACATAGAAAGAAAGCACAAAACAAAGGAAACCCATATTTTTGTTAAAGTAAATTTGAAAGAAATAAAATTGTCGAAAATGTTGCAAAACTCAAATACAATACAACCAAAAGTTGTTGTAATTCGACGACGTGCGAATCAAGGTTTCGGTTTTACGCTGCGTCATTTCATTGCTTATCCACCGGAAGATGATCCCTCTTGGCCACAGGTAACAACTACAAATGTGCTTTAGTTTTGTTGCTTCCATTTCTACCATGCTCTGTTGCGTTTTACTTTTATTTTACGCTCAGTTTTTCTCACTCTACATTCGCTTGAACTCTTTCCCTCTCACTATCTGCCTACATTTCTTGTCTTTCTCCATCTCTTTATCGCACTGTCTGGCTTGTTCACTCATTCGCTGTTTCTCTTTGTGTAGGAAGCCTCCGATCCGTACCAAGTGAAAGCTATGGAAACCATTTTCATAAAAGAAGTCCAACCGAATGGACCCGCTCACTACGCCAACTTGCAGACAGGCGATCGTGTTCTAATGGTGAACAACACGCCGATTGCTGGAATAGCCTACAGTACGATCGTGTCCATGATTAAGATGACGCCTTCGGTGTTGACGTTGCATGTGGTGCCTAAGGAGTGCGATGTACTGCAGATGGTAAGTTTTTCTTTTTGCATTTACAAATGCAAAATCGATTCCATTTCGTTTCTTTAATTAATAATGGTTTTCCTTTGCAGCACTATACGAGTATAGCTCACACACCGGAATCCAATCGTCTGGCTGCTGTTACATTCACAAAACCTATACCTTCACCATTAACGGTGGGCAATGGGAATTCGGCTGGTGCTCTAGTTCCGGTAGGTGCAGCAACAACGAAATCGTTCCCACTCCAACATCAGCAACAGATGATCTCATATCATCCTTCGCCATCGTTCGCTGTGGTCGAGGGTGGAGGTGGAAATTCAAGTCGCTCTGGTAGCATTACGAGCACCAGCAGTGGCTTACGTTCCTTGCCGTCTGCAGGACTTTTGGCTGCTGGCGGCAGCAGTGTTGGCGGGAATGGAAGTAACAATGGCGAATTTAATGAGTTGCACCAAAGTTTGCATCACGGAGCACTTTTAATGCGTGGCGACGGTGGTTTCATGCGGTAAGATTTTTTTTTCATTATCATTTTCACAAAAGGCAGTGCTACAATTAAAAAGTTAATTAAAACCATTTAATTTAAATAGTTCAAATTTCATTGAAGTTTTACCCTATTATGTTCATTCCATTAAATAATAATATGCTGTGAAAACAAGTTTTCCTACGGTCGTGTTCCATGTAATGCATAGTGCATATATAAAACATTTTAATAGATGATTTCATCGAGTATTAAATACTCATGTCTGCATGTTTTATTGTCATTGTTTTACCGCAGTTGCTGCTACTGTTTGTTGTTGCTGTTTTCAGTATTACTCTTGTTATTGTTGTGTTTTGATGTGTTAAATTTGTGTTTCGATAAGTGAGTAATATTAAATATTTCATTCGCCGCTGTTTATTGAAGTAATTTGCACACTTAGCGCTGTGGGAAGTTTGAGGCTGCTTGAGTGGCAGCCTCAATGATGCTGTCAGAATGAAGCCATTGGATACTTAGGGTAATTTTAGCTTCGTTCATAGTTTATTTTTAAAGCTTTAGTAGTTGTTTATTGCAATTGAATTATATCTATTATCGCCATTTTATGACTATTTGAAATGTATACTCACATTTTAACTCAAAATGATCCTCTTTAGATATGATAGATAGCATTGTTAAATATTTCTAATTCGTTCAACCTTTTGAGCCACCGATAATAATATTCTAATATATTATCATAATAGTTATATTGCTGTAAATTAATTTCTCCAAACAACCAGGTTAAAAAATCAGTGATATAATTTAAAAATCTGAATTGCAAATAATGAAATATGTTTTTCTGGATATGTGAATACTATATTCAGTAAAAACAATATTAATAATGTCTTTTTTCGATATTTAGAATGAAATTCATGCATCATATTTCTTTTTTACTCACATAAATGTCAGATACAAATTTTTGATTATATTCCTGATAGTTCGGTTATATGTGCATAATTCATTTTGTTGGTATTGTAATGTTAGGTTGATATCATCAGCTCTGCTGAATCAGACTACAAGGTATTGTATACGTCATTTCTTGTTGGTTTCTGAAATAATAGAAACAATAAATTCGCTGGAAGAATAAAACATGGTTGTTAATAATAAAAAAACACTATGTACAATACTGATTTATTCGCTATAATTTTATTCGTGTAGATAAGAAATTTTGAGAAATAGTTCTTGTGAGAAATTCGCGGAATATATCATAGAACATTTACTTAATTCAAAATGTTCGACACATTCATGAAATTCCTGGCACAGTTAGGAAATTATTAACACACTTTTACACCGTGGGACAAAAATGCTTAACTGCCAATATATGTGTTTGATGAATATAATTTCTAATATTTTTATAGTCATTCTCGTAAAGTGAGGTTTTATCAGATAGTCGAGTGTAATTTTTTCGGTTAAATTGCATTTGGTTTTTGCTATGTTTTGTTCCACTGTCAAGTCAAGCCTTGAGCCCACCACTGTTTTTTCACCAGCTATTTTAGATCATCTCAAACATTCCGACGCATAATAAATCGCGCTTTCTTCAAGCTGTTGAGTCAGTCGACTAGAGTTGTTTTCTCATTTCGTATAATCTTGAGAAATTGCGAGGGTGGAATTAAACCACAAAACAACGTCCAGTGTGTCGAGTCCAGTCGCAGTCACAGCCGTCACAGTCACAGTTCCAGTCCCAGTCCCAGTCCCAGTGTGAGCTCGGCTCGGCTCGACTCGATTCGACTCTTCACTTTTCGACATGGGTCTTCAGTGGGCAAATTATATATACGCTCACTCTTCGCGCAATTACTGATTTCTTTTTCCTGCACTCCCGACAGAGTACATAACCGATCTCCCCTCACCACCCCATCAATTTTTTGTTTTTTTGTTTGGTTTTGTATTTTGTCCAACTTGGGCTTTGCTCAATTTGGTGGCTAATTCTGTGCTCGCGCGAACTCACCATAATTACTGTTACGTTCGATATTTGTGTTTCTTTTTTTTTTTATTTTGTTGTTGCTGCTGTTGTCGCCGTCATTTAACTACACAAAAGCGACAGCAACGGCGAACAACAAATACTCAACTCAGACACTTGGTCTGTGATTTCACGTTGTACTTGTGCCATTATTGTTGCTCAATAAAGAGTGGGACAGAGTGCGAGAGAGAAAAACAATTTGCAACCTTCTTTAAATTCAAAAAAAAAAAAAACAAAAAAAAAAAATAGTTACTTGGACACTCGGTTTTGCCTTCCCACCCCGAGTCCACAGTGGTTTCGCATACTCTGATTTGTTGGATACAATATTCTCATATTTATTAATTTCATGTTTTACACGCCGCCCTCCTATTTATGATTGATGTAGTGATACTGGTCGCTGCGATTTTCGGTTGTTGTTATGCACAGTGGAGCTATTCGAAGTAACTACTTCTATCATGAATGCTGTAAGTTTGATAAGAGTGTCGTGGTGTTCAGGTGTTGTCTCTCTCGTCAGTGCCGGTGGAACTTCCGGTGATGTGTTTGAGTTTTAAGCACTTCAAAAGAAACCGAGTCCAGGCTATACAACGCTATATATCGATGACAAGTTGTCTGAAGGACGTCTGGTTTTGAGTTGTTAAAAGGATGGCCCGTTGGTGAAGTGAACTTTTTATCGATGAGACCCACAGTGAATTCACTGCTTCGTATACGTTGACAATTACTAGAGTTGTTGTTGTGTTCGGGGTTTACGTAGAAGTGTTGTTGTTATTGTTGCCAGCATACACACATGATGGACATGCGCATGTGTCGCACAATGACGGATATTAGGGCAGTAACGCTTGTAACATTTCTGTCGGAATAATAAATTCAGTAGTTTAGTTCGCGTCGAGGTATCACTTCGGCTTGACTTGCGGCCATTTCAAACTCTCCACTGCTACCAGCGATACGCAGCGCAACCAACGCAGCCCCATGTAACGCGACATAAGGTAACGTGGATGCCATCAGTGCGACGATAGTGTTTCTCACGTCGTATCATTAACGTCAATATCGGATGTCGATCAAGATCGCGATGGCGCAGACGACGGAGTTCCGAATTTGAATTTAAATTGAAGTGGGATGCGTGTCTCCTCTCTATTTTCTCTCTCCCTCCATGTATGTACATGATATGTGTGTACGTGTGTGATGATGGTGTGCAAAAATAAAAATAAAACAACCACACAAAGACATCATTTGGTATGTCTTCACATCCGCCGATCGGTCGGTCCTCACCATCGTGCGTACAACAAGATCTCTGGGAACGATCTTAATTGCTTGTCATTTGCTGGTGTTTTCGACTCGACTGTCACGTCATTTGTTGACATCTTGGATCGCGATACCAGTGTCAAGTAACTCAATGTGAGTGTGTATTATAATTGTAATCTTCCCTCATATTGGATAATACAATGACAATACAACAATACCGGCCACTGCAGCGGAC